>SNQJ01S0044748.1:65071-79810 GCA_010110895.2 Picea sitchensis | reverse complement strand
ATACATATATGTTGGTACATATACCAATATATATACTGACATATTAGTATAAATACTAGCATATATAGTAGATATGAACATACATATGTGTCAGTATATATTGGTATATATACCAACATATTATGTAATTATATATACTAGTACTATGTTGATATATATACTAGTGTATATACCAGTATTTATACTAATATATCATTATATATACTATTTAATAATGTTCATCTATGTTTTTCCCTTAATATGACCAATTTGCAAGAGGACCATTTATGAGACAATGTGATGATTTTTCTCTAATTCATAATCTTGGTACATGCTTCTTTGTTAAAGCTAGGAATTGGTATATAATTTAGGAAGATAAATGATTTCAAGTTGTGGAGAAGGATCAGGGGATGGAGGTGTGTCCGAGTACTCAAGGGATTTCTCCTGAGCATATAATGTTTTGGACCTCCGTATTGTTTCATGAGATTCTTCAAAAATAATAAGAGGTCAAGATTGATTGTTATCTGGTGAGCACTTCCATGCCTGTCATTCTCAGTGGGACAACTGTTAGATGTTTGAATGTCCATTATTCTAAGTTCTTCAATCATCGCTTTGAAGGATATATTCTCATTGTCCAATAATCGGTGTCCACCTTTCTTCTCCTGGAGCAAGGTGATAATGTTGAAATCACCCCCCATAATCCATGGTTGATCTATGGTAATATTCTTGATAGTCACCAGAATTTCCAGGAAGGAAATTTTAGATAGAGGATTAACGAGTCCATAAACATTGGTTAGATGTCCACTGGCTTGAGATTCAATGAGTTTGTAACCAACCATTGGGAAATTGGGTGAGCTCAACAACAATTCCATATTCACCTCGGTGGGATCGCATAGTATAGTCACCCCTCTTGCTAAACCTGTGGCAATTACCATTAGCAAGTCATGGTTTCTCTAGCATTTGCTTGCAACTGTGGTCATAAATACCTTGAATCACATTTAATCTCTTGCAACATGAGAATAGTGGATATTTCTTGGGCTATCCTACACTTCATAAAAAAATTTGTGCCTAATGAATTAATTCCTCTTATATTCCACGATATCACTTTCATATTTAAACCATGGGTTGCGATGAGAAGTATCCTTAAAGTTTGTCCATAATTGATCAATAGTGATGATGTCTCCTCCAATTTCTACTTTAGTGTTTTCATTCCTCTTTTATTTTCCTCAACTTGTGTTTGTGTCTGAGCCTTAAATGGATTTGTTTTGACCCCTATACTACCTTGAGAGATGGGGCTATGTAATCCATCACCTACCTTTATTTTCCCTTTGAGTAGGTCATGTTGCAAATTCCTTAGTTGTGGACGTGTAATCCTAGAGAGGCGTTTCTCTCCATACCATTATATGATGTATGGCTCTGATTTATATATGTATTCCCCCTAATAATTACCTATTGAAGCTAGTGATTCATCACCCTAGCAATGAAGACAAAGAAGAGGAAGACAAAGACATACTAGAACCACCAATGATACATCAACCACAGGGTCAAAATCTAGCAACCACCTCTTCAATTACCTTCACTGCAATCTAAATAAATATGGCCACTTCTAAACATGAGATCCTCTATTGACCTAGGGGATGGTCACAATTGAGTAAATTGGCAAATCAAACTTCATTTTTCCAGAGCCAATGCCTTGAGGCGAGTAGGAAATGGAGAAAATGAGAGTTTCTTAATATTCTTAAAATTTTTAATAAAATATTAAGTGATATTGGGTCTGGTAGCATTCAAGATCAAAGCAGACAAGGCCTAAAATATCATGGATTAAAGGGAGGGAGGAGAAGAATTTTCCCCCACTTGGGTCATGAAGACAACAACAAAAGATCCAAACTATGCTTCAAGAGGGTTTAGGAGATGTTCTTGTTTTTTTTAAATATTACCTATGAAATTGACTCTAAAGTGAGAGTGGAGGGAATAATAGAAAAAACTATGTATCTCCATGAACTCTATTAATATTAAAACATAAGAAATAATGTAGTTATTTTATAATTTAAACTTTTTCTACATGACTACTATTAATATTAAGAGATAGTAAATAATGTAATTATTTTTAAATTAGTTTATAATTTAAACACTTTCTTTTAACTTTAATAAATTGATGAAATTTTTTAATATCATAGTTAAAGAATTCATCATATATTTATTTATCTCAACCATATGCATTATGTATGTTTAATTATTTTTAATTATAATAATATATAATAAAATAATCATGGAATTTTAGAAATTAATTTTATTAATTTTTATTAATATTATTTAATATTTAAATAATTTAATAAAGCATTTGAATATTTGAGTTGAATATTTAAATAATTTTGTCATGAAAAAACAATTTATTTGCTTAGTTATATGCAAACCTCAAACATAACAAACTATCAAACTAATGTAAATTTTTTATCAACCTATTTTTTAAATTGAAACCAAATTATAACATTATATAAAGCACGGAGAATAATAAGATCCATAATATAATACATAAAAATAACCATGAACGAGTCTTGTGTATTGATGTATTATGTTTTTGTGTGCAATAACTCCCACATTTTCATTAATGTATTGTTTTTAGTGGTCACTTCTATATTGCATTAAAAATAAGTTTGAATTTATATAAAGATCATACGCACTATTTTACCAACTCCGGATAATCACAATGTATATATTAGCACAACCACATAAATGTGGTTGATGAACGCTAATAGGCGTATTTTATTTACAAACTTTATTTATGGTTTAAGCCAGAATTAAGGTTTGTAAATTAAATATATTTATCCATTTTAGCTACAATTATGTTGTTAACTATATATCCAATTATTTGTGGTTGTGCTAGTTAGATATGCAATTATAGTGTTAGAACAAATTAGATTGTATTATTCGATCTAAAAAATGAAATTATTTATGGTTGTGATAGTTAGATATGCAATTACAGCGAGATATGATTACTTGGAGAATGTGATCATCGTGGTTTATTAACCAGGTCTTCTCTTAGAACTGTTAGAATGGGTTCAACATCGACTTCTTTTGAAAGGAATAATTATTTAATTTTGGATAGGGATGCGAGCAAAGGTTCATTGCTCTTACTTCTATACTCCTCTATCATTTTGATAAACAATGAGGGCATGAAAGGGAGGAGGTGTATGACACTGATAACTAAAAAATCCGAGAACATATTAGAAGACGACCCATAAAATATTAGAGTAACAATGTAATGATTAGGGTAGGGAAGAAAAACATTGTAGTTCTTGCGATTATTGAGCTACTGAGGTGTAAGGTAGGAGNGTATGACACTGATAACTAAAAAATCCGAGAACATATTAGAAGACGACCCATAAAATATTAGAGTAACAATGTAATGATTAGGGTAGGGAAGAAAAACATTGTAGTTCTTGCGATTATTGAGCTACTGAGGTGTAAGGTAGGAGCTCAATGGATAGCTTCACATACATAAGGGATTTCATATTCAATTGGAAGAACTGCCTTTATTCCATGCACAAGATGGAATAGGTTCAAGCCCGTGGCAATCTTGACCAAGGTTTTTTATTACCAAAGAGCATGAAAAAACATGAAATGCTAGTTGGACTTGTTCTTATTGACTGTCCTCTAAATAATAGTTTTCAAGACCTTATTGATGGCCTCTACTTGACCATCGGCTTTACAATAGTATGGATATGAGTTCTCTTAGTGAAAAGCCAACTGAGCAGCTAGTTCTATGATCATTTTGTGTTGGAAATGAGAACCATGATCAGTGACAAGCTCTTTGGGTACACCAAACCTGGTGATAATATGATTGAATATGAAGAGTGACACTATCTTACCATCATTTGCAAAGGTCATCATTGCTTTATCCCACTTAGTGAAGTAGTCTAAAACCACAATAATGTACTTATGACCATCTACTCAAGTAGGATGAAACCCCATCAAATTCATCCCATATTTTGTGAAGGGGCTAATGGTAATGACATGGTGAGCGCATATTTTTGTAGTCAAAATTTGATAGGTGTGGAACTTTTTGATAGTTTGAATACAATATTGAAAGATCAACTACCAGAAGTACCCTGTACACAATAATTTTTGGGTCATTGCTGTTGGCACAGGGGCAGACCCGGGGTTCAACTCGTACATCGCACCAACAAACCCTAACTATTGGCCCTTTCGGTAGCACCTGTGAAGCAGATGCAGTCTCACTCAAAGCAACAATAGGGGGTTGCAGGACACATGTGTCTACAACCAGAGGAAATGAAAAGTGGATCCAAGACAACAACACACAACAATCTAGATATTATTTTCCCTTCCTAAGCTTACTTCGCAAGTTATATCTCTGATCTAAAAAAATAATGCAGTAACAATATATCAGATGGAAATTAACACAAAATCAATCAAAAAGAACAACAAGATATACGTGGTTCACCCTCTCCCTAGGGCTACGTCCACAAAACTGTGTTTCTTGATATATTATATGAAAACATATAGTTTTATCTCTGCACTTAGTTGCAGATCTCTCTCTCTCTTCCTCTCTTCCCTCCCTGTGCACCCAACTGCAGGGTTGATCTTCGCACCCAGCTGAAGATATTACAATACAAACTCAATGTCGTTCTCAACAACAATAATAGCGACTAACAATCAATTATCGAGCAACCCCCTCAAATCTCCTAGACCTTTATTTATACATAACATGACCATAGTCTAGGTATCAAAACCCTATATCCAAAACCCTAAGTGCCAAAACCCTAGGTCCACTTGACCCGTGCTTTCAGGGCTTCACCCGCATGTCTTTCCTTCTTTTTCGTGAGGTGCTCCAAAGCACTCGTTGATGACTTCTTCCTCTTGATGAGTTGTCCATGATCCATCTTCCTTACTGCTATACCTTCCTTGATCTTCTCTTTCAATGGCTAGATTTTCCTTTATTTTCTCCTTCTTTTCTGCTTCTTTATCCACTTCGACCCTTCCTCAGTTTATGTACCTTCCACGCAGTTCGTACTTCACCTTTCTTCTTTAATCTTCACTTCCTTTCCTAACCAAGGGACATAAGGCCCCCAACACTCACATGTGACTTGTCCCGAGTCACTGGAAGACTCAACCTTCTATTTTACTTCGACTGCAGACTGCGCGAAGCAACCTGTGCTTTCTGATTTATTCCTCCTTATCTTGTGTAGATTGTCTTTTTTGTGTCTGGTACCTAGTTTCAACTACACTTGGTACCTAGATCCTTCTTCTTATGATTCTACTGAGAGTTGCGAGGCAACTGGTTGTCATAATACAATTTCAACCGACTCTCATTTACCAAACCTTCTTTACATTCTCCATTAAGGGTCTTCTACTACACATCTCTTGCCTCTGTAACATAGGAAACCTCAAATGGCCCTAGCCAATGTGTATTGAATTTCCCTGGATGCTTCATGAACTTATTGTCATATAACAATACCAAATCTCCTTGCTTGAACGCCTTTCTCTTGATATATCTGTCATGGTAAGACTTTTCTCTTTATTTCTGTACATGTTGATGAAATACTGCAATAAACCTATCTTCTTCCAGCTCTAGCAACTGCGCAAGCCTGTCTTGAATAGTGCTGGTGTCATCCATACTTGTAAATGCTACAATTCTTAAACTAGGAACCAAGTATTCCATAGGTACCACTACTTCCAATACATATACCAACTTAAATGGGGTCTGCGTTGTTAACTTCTTGCAAGTAGTTCGATAAGCCCACAATATTACTGGAATTATTAAATCCCAATCATATATGTTAACACTACAAATCTTGGTCAGCGTTGTCTCCAAGATATTATTGAAAGCTTCGACTGTACCATTCGCCTGTGGGTGGTATGGAGTACTCTTTTGATGGTGAACTTCAAATTCCTGAGTCAAGGCTTCAATAGTTTTGTTGATGAAGTGTGTGCATTGATCACTCATGAGGATCTTCGGGCATCCAAATCTAGTTATAATATCCTCAAAAATGAACTGCGCAGTTGTAGATGCACTACAGTCTTTAACTGCTTTTGCTTCTACCCATCTGGTCAAATACTCCGTCGTAGTGATAATGTATCTATCTCATGTGCATCTTCCTAGTGGGTTAATAGGTCCCACAAAGTCAATGGCCCATTTTTCGAATACTTTTAATGTTAATTGAGGTGCCAAAGGCATCTCATCCCTTCTAGAAGGCTTCCCTACTCTTTGACACACATCGCAGGCTCTGTAGCATTACTTAGCATGCTTGTGTAAAATAGGCCACCAGAGGCCAGCTCTGAGAATCTTCTGCATTGTTTCTTTCCTTGCATAGTGTCCTCCTATGATGCCTTCATGCACTTCTGCAAGAATCAATGGTATTTCTACCTCCATAACACATCTCCTCAAGATCTCATCTGGTCCCATCTTATACAATTGTCCATCTATGAGTTGAAAATCTGCAGCGCAGACTACCAACTATTTCTTCTGCATAATTGTATATTCATGAGGTTCCATTCCCATAGACAGGAACTGAACTATCTCGGTGAAGTGATCATTGACTTTCCTGATGGCTAGCAGCTATGCATTTGGTAGTGTCTCCTCCAAACTAGTAGGTTCCTCTCCATGTTCCAACCTAGATAAGTGGTCATGTCCTTTATTCATTCTTCCTCGATTGACCACAATTTCAAAATCATACTCCTAGAGTAATGGTATCCATCTACATATTCTTCCCCCCAACACTAGCTTGTTGACTAAGTATTTCAATGAAAAATGATCAGTGAACATCTTAAAATGTCCTCCCAACAAGTAGTGTCTAAACTTTTGCAGTGCATATACCATAACTAAGCCTTCTCTTTCAGTCGTAGTGTAGTTCCTCTCAGCTGTAGAAAGATTACTGCTAGAAAAGGATATGGGGTGGTCAATGTCTCCTGCACTCGGCTGTGCTAAAACTACTCCTAATGAAATGGATGAGGCATCGACATGAACATTTAACTCCTTACTCCAATCTGGAAAAACCAAGATTGACATAGTGACCATTTTTTTCTTTAGTGTGTCGAAGCTCTGTTGTAATTCTTTTGTCCATTGGAACTTACTGTATTTCTTTAATAGCTTCTCCATAGGTTCTCCTATTTGTGCATAACCCTTAATGAACTTCATGTAGTATCCAATGTGCCCCAATGTAGTGTGAAACTATCTAACCGAAGTGGTAGGAGGTAGATCAACAATGATGGAAATATTGGAAGGATCCATCAACAACCCCTGCTTACACACAATGTGCCCGAGAAACACTCCAAAGGGTGAAAATAAAATGCATTTTTTCAAATTCAAGGCAATCTGACATTTCCTGCACTTATCTAACACCAATATTAAACATTCAATATGATCTTTTAGTAGGCTAAAGATAGTCCAATCATCAAAATAAGATTCTACGAACTTGTGTAAGAAGTCCTTAAATGCTTCGACCACCACCCTGGAAAAGATGGTTGGTGCATTCTTCAACCCAAAGGTCATCACTGTGTACTGAAAAGAACCCCATTCTATTGCAAATGTGGTCTTATGTTGATCTTCGTTAGCAATTCTGATCTGGTGATAACCTAAGAATCCATCAATGAATGAGTATACTTCTTGTCCTCCTACATTTTCTAGAACTTCATCAATAAAGGGTAGAGGGAATGGGTCATGTAGGCATGCATCATTCAGTTTCCTTAAATGTACACAAATTCAGATTTCTCCTGACTTCTTATCTTGGACCACCATAGGGCTAATCCATTCAGATTCTTAAATAGGTTCTATAATTCCTGCTTCCAACATTCTATCCAATTCAATCCTAACTTTATGCTTGTATTTGGGATTCAGTCTGTAAGGTCTCTACTTGATAGGTCTTGCATCTGGTCTCATAGGGATCTTCATTTATCCCATGGGCCCTTTAATTCCTTTCATATTTGTGAACTTGGTTGGAAACAAGTCCTGATATTCATGTAGTAGCTCTGAGATCTTTCTAATAGTAGCACCATCCCAATAGTTTCCCACATTTGCTAGCTTAGGTGTTTTCTCTGTTCCAATATTAACCTTCTTAATTTTAATCGATTGTCCAATAAAAGGTAGTTCAATCCCTGGTCCTTCTATGTCTCTGCGACCTTCAGTTTCTACAATGTTTACATCTCTAGAGTCATCATCCTCACCAACATTAATATTGTAGCAATCATGTAACTATTGAAGAGGTGAAGTCCATTCATATCCTTCTTGGGTAAAAGGGAGGTTAGGTGCCTCCTCAAAGACCTTTTGTCTCATAGTTTGTAAATCCTGATCTACTGTAGGGTACTGAATCTCAAATAAAAACGTATCTATAAAGTTCTGAGTCATTCCATACCAGTATGTAGTGATGAGGCTAATTTCTACTTGAAGATACCAGTTGATAGGCGTAGTAGCCAAGTTGCTAATGAACTTATGAACCCACTATTATTTATGAATGTTTCTCCAGGCCTCCTCACAACTTCGCATGTGGTCCTTAGGAAAACTATGTCATGTGTAACGAACTTCGCATCCTTCAGCTTTCTCTGAAAAGAACATTGCAATAAGGTGTGACATTGTACCCATTCTACGATGTTCCTCTTGTGTGCTCCCCACCATCTAGATGGTGTGGCTTCCAAGGCTTCATCCAGTGCCAACATCCTTTGTTGTGCTGGTACAATTTTCTCAAATTCAGCTAAAAATGTCTCTAGGTGATTCAAACCATCAAATGTTGGAAGATTACTTACTTCTGTGCCGATCTAGTGAACTTCTCTGGTCAATATGGCACATCGTCATGTGGAGACTTCATGCATTATGTTCTGCCAATTTTCTAATGCCTCTTATGAATTTGATGAACATGCAGTTTCACTTTGCCAGTTGAGATTTCCATCTGTTGTAGGATTAATGTAATCCTGTTGTCTTGCTGTCAGTTTGTAGATTTTCTCTAGCTCATATGCATGGTATTCTTCCATGATAGGTTCTGTGTATATATGACCTTCATCTGGGTCCATAGGTACGATGAATTTAAGGCCATTACCCTCAAAGGCCATTCTTCTGTTCTTTAGGTCGAAAAAAGTCGAATTGTTGAAAGCCCAAACAATTCCTAACAATGCAAGATAGGGAAAACTATCATAAACAATCTCAATCACTTGGAAGTGTGCAAATGTCCTTATCCCATCAATGTCTACAGGAACATGCTCCAGTCTTCCAAAGGGGCTCACCACATGTTGACTAGCCATTCTGAGCCTAACAGGAGAATAAATCAGTCTAGGTTTTCCCATCAGTGCCCAAGTCTGCTTCGTCATAAAATTCACTTCTGATCCTAAGTCGAGGACCACATAGTCCACGTCGTAGTCTCCAATATGAGCACTAAGGTGTAATTCCTTGTTTGTCATTCTTTTCCTTGATACTTTATTCACATCTCTACTTAGTATAAGATCTATTTTCCTAATTTCATACTATCTCACGAGGTGTTGCAGCTCATGTACAATATTTTCATCTTTAATCAAATTGATATAGGTATATAAGAAGTCCATTAGCCTTCTTACCTCTTTTCCTTGTCTAGAAGACTGATCAAATGATGGTGGCATTTCACATTCCCTTACTTCTGGTTGTACCTTAAATGAAGAAGCTTGTCCTTCTACAAATTATTTCCTTACTTCCTCAAAAGTGTGCCTCTCTCTCCTTGGGTAAAACAACTGTGCCTTCTCTGCATCTCTTATGATCCCTGATCCTTCTGCAGTCTTTCCTGAAGTCACTTTGTCTTCTCCTGTAACAATTCCTCCTCTAGTAATAACATCGAATCTAACGTCTTCACTGCGAGGTTCTGCTAATATCAATTGGACTTGTTGGTTTCCTCCTCATCTCTCCTAGAGTTTGTATAACATCACTGGACAATCTTCAATGACATGATCAAACGAATTCCAATAGTTACAAGTGTTACAAGGGTTCTGACAATCCCTTACCAAGTGTCCTGGCTATGCACAGTTATAACAAATAATTTGACCTCTACCTCGACCCATGCCTCCTCCTCACCCTCTTCCTCTGAATCCACCGCAAGGGTTGAATTTTACTCTACCTGGGTAGATGAACTGCGCATTATTTCCCTCTTGTTGTGTTTCTCCTTGAATCCTATATGTATCCCTTGATCTTTCACGCATGAGGTCATAATCCCTACAATCCTTCTCATCATGTCCCATAGACTTGCAGAATGTATAGTAAACATTGGAAGGTGTCTGGACATATTTTCGCATATAATAACATTCACCAGGGCGATGTCTAGTTCTACATACTTCGCACCAAGGTACAATGTCCTGCTTCAAAGGACTAGGTTCTCTAGAGGCTAGGTATTCATAAAATAGGGGTCAATTCTCTTTGTCATGGCCCTCTTATTTACATCTGATGCACACGATATATTCTCTTTTCTCTTTTCCTTTATCTTTCTTCATATCTTCGACCTGTAAAGATAACTTGGTTAATTGATTCAATATTTGGCTCATACCTGGGATGGGTTCTCCTATAGGGGATGCTTCTAGTTTCATGGTGATCTCCAAAGCTTAATCCTGTGAAGCGACTTTTTGTTGCATCAGAGGAACTTTGGTATGTGGAAGGAGGGAAAAAATGAACCATTCTTTATTTTGTTCGTATGGAATCTGAAAACTCAACCGACCTGTTAGAGTCTTAAACCTCTGATCAAACTCCAAAACAAGTTTAGTTACCTTCTGCGTGATTTATTTCAGATATGTAATGCACTGTCATTCCAACTTAGGTTTCTTGAATTCTACACTCAATGTAATCTTAATTTCATTCAACAGTTTAGGCTATCGGGGTCCTGAAGAAAACTTCATATACCAGTTCAGAGTGTGATCCCTCAAGGTAGTACTAAACTGAGTTCTCTTAACAGCTTCGTCAGTGACTTGCTTTATTCTCCATACATATTCACATAAGAACCAGTGCTAGTTAGGATCTTCAGGTCCATGTCCTATGAAGATGGGTAACCTCATTTCATCTGCCATAGATATTCCTTGGTTTCTTGACTGAGTATGTGTTAAACTGCTTGTAACAGTAATCTGACTGCTCTGACTACTTTGGTTACTCAGGTTACTTAATGTTGCTAAAACCACAAGAGGATTAATAATACTTACTTCGACAGTAGGTGTAGTTCCTGAAGTTTATGGATATCCTCGAACAACTTCCTCAGACTATACTTCCTCTATTCTTGTGGATTCTGAATACTCTTCATCTGTTAGATCTGTTTGTTCTCCATTGTAAAATCCCTTGTCTCCATAGTTTTTCTTAAATAGGTTTGCAAGAGGATCCTCTCTGAACAGTCTCCCACTGCACGTGTGTCCAACCTTTGTGTCACTGTCGTTTTATAAACGTTTGAACATTATCTTTACTGTATCTTCGGGATATTCTTCTCATGCAATAACATCTTAATCCTCAACTTCAAGAAGTGTAGAAACTTTCCTCTAGGTCCCTTAAAGAAATACCTCTATGCTTGACTATATGATTCGACTTTGTCAATGGAAAACTCAATAATGTACCCTCCCATAGTGCTATAAAACCAGAGATCCACCTCTCTAGACATAGCATTATCAAATCTCTTGACCTTCTTGATCAATGCCACTGTCCAAACCACAGGTGGTCTAGATATGATCTCAAACTGGGTATCTCCTAGTCTGGCTAACCACTCATATAACTCCTTATGAATTCCTCCAAAGAAAATATCGTGTATGTCGATAAAGATGTACCTTCCCATCCAGTCTTCTGTACTAATGCTAGGGTTCTTTTTCTGGGCTTCAACGAATTCCTTCTATTGTTCTTCTATCCACTTCTGAATTTTTGTCTTCGATGGGAACCACCTTGACATTCCCTCAAGAAGATCTTGGTCCCGACAACTGAACCATTTGTTGGCATAGGGGTAGACCCGAGGTTCAACTCGTACAATGCACCAATAAACCCTAACTACTGGCCCTTTCGGAAGCACCTGTGAAGCAGATGCAGTCTCACCCGAAGTAGAAATAGGGGGTTGTAGGACACATGTGTCTACAAACAGAGGAAATGTAAAGTGGATCCAGGAAAACAACACACATAAATCTAGATATTATTTTCCCTTCCTAAGCTTACTCTATAAGTTATATATCTAATCTAACACAATAATGCAATAATAGTATATTAGATGGAAAATAACACAACATCAATCACAAAGAACAACAAGATATATGTGGTTCACCCTCTCCCTTGGGATACGTCCACAGAACTATGTTTCTTTATATATTAGATGAAAACATATTGTTCTATCTACGCACTTAGCTACATCTCTCTCTCTCTCTCTTCCTCTCTTCCCTCCCTACACACCCAACTGTAGGGTTGATCTTTGCACCGAGATGAAGATCTTACAATACAGACTCAATATCATTCTCAACAGTAATAACAATGACTAGCAAGCAATTATCAAGCAACCCCCTCGACTCTCCTAGACCTTTATTTATACATAAAATCACCACAGTATAGGTATCAAAACCCTATATCCAAAACCCTAAGTGCCAAAACCCTAGGTCCACTTGACCCGTGCTTTCAGGGCTTTACCAGTCTGTCTTTCCTTCTTTTCCGCGAGGTCCTCCAAAGCACTTGTTGATGTCTTATTCTGCTTGCTGAGTTGTCCATGATCCATATTCCTTACTGCTTTATCTTCTTTGATATTCTCTTTCAACGACTATCGTTTCCTTTCTTTTCTCCTTCTTTTTTGCTTCTTTAACCACTTCGACCCTTCCTTGGTTTATGTACCTTCCGCGCAGTTCGTACTTCACCATTCTTCCTTAATCTTCGCTTCCTTTCCTAGTTACCAAGGGCCAACAGTTTCCATCCCATAGAGATGACCACCACATGGTCCACTATTACAATCATTTCAAAGTTTCTCATCCTCTTCATGGGTTAAGCACCAACACAATCTAAAGTATACCCCTTGATGATAGAAAGTGTCACTGATAATGAAGTATTTTTGAGCTTGGTGGTAAATACAGTGACACCCATCATGAGAGAGATGAGAAACTAACCTTTGAGTGTGAAGATACATCTCCATACCAGGGATTGGTAGTAGAAATGAGGAATAAGTGTTCATCTGGTAAGAAGTCATTAATTGTAGGTTCCTCAATGTCATGGGGTAACTCCAACATCAACTCAACAAAATCCAAGGACTTCTTAGATTTCAATGATACAAATTCCAAGTTGAACTCTTGCAATATGAGTATACATTTCACATACTTTCCCCTGAGTAATCAATAAGACAAAATATGTTTCATTGGGTTGGAATTGGATATGACAGTTGTATGTCTAAGAAGGATGTAGTGTTAGAGTCTCTCGACAACATGAATAGCTTCCAAAGACCACTTTTCATTATGATCATATTTCAACTCAGGTATAGCTGTACTTTTACTCAAGTAATATATCACGTGATCCTAGCACGATCCATCTTCCTAAACCAATACCATAAGGTCCAATGGTCGATTCATACATTTCACTGACATGATCATTATTGGAAAGACAATAGAGTTTCTAGAAATCCATTGGTTATCGATCATGAAAAAGAAGTATTAGCATGAAATACTCACAATATTCCTAGGGAGAAACATAAGCGAGTTATACTGTAAATTATTGGGAATTATCTATAGGGATCTCTATGGGATTCTGACCTAGGAGGACTCCCTCCATGTCATCCTAAAATCTATTGATCTTCCTATGTTTTTGATAAGAAAATTTTCTTCTTCGAGGAGGGAAGAATATTTATTACAGATTCAATCTGATGATTAGATTTTCTCCCCGAAAGAAGGGTCTTTTTCCAAATTGAATTATTGATCCGGTGAATGTATCTAATGGATAGATATACTAAATATCTAGTATATCTATTCAACCCTATTATTTTTTCACTCTTCTATGGGTATTAAGAGTTGAATTGATTCACTTATTGGATCGAGACTGACGGGGCTCAAACCCGCAACTTCCATCTTGACAGGGAGGTACTCTAACCAATTGAAATACAATCCCAATACTGTATAGTTAGAGAAATATTTGGGAATTCAACACTCGACACATGCAGGTAACTACAAATAATGCATACGATAATTAGAGAAAGTTCCTTCAATATGGGGTGAGAATTAGAGAAATTTCCTTCAAGTTGGAAGACCAAAGTAAAATAGATGATAGGCCAATCAAATATGAACAAAACTAGCTCGTGGGAGGACACATTAATATCGAAAAAACATGAGTGCTAAGAAACCGTAGATAACAAATTTGTGCCATAGAAAAGAGTTGGGAAAGGTAGTTTCAAGTAGTCCCACAATTTCCTAGGTTTTCTGGACACATCTACATCATTCGGCCTATAGATAGTTCCTTTCATGGAAATATTAATTCCCAAGGAATATGGATTGGAAGAAAAATAAAGGAGGGCTCTACTTCTCTTATGCAATTTAACCCTAATTACGACTTTAACAAGAATCAATTTGATATCTATCTAGCCTCGATAACATCCCATAACATATTAGAATAATACTGTAATGATTAAGGCCCAGAAGAAAAACAATGTAATGCCTGCGATTATAAGCCACCAAAGATATACCGATTCCACACTTGAGGCATGCACATAACTACAAATAATGAGTGTGAAAATTAGAGAATGTTCCTTCAAGGTAGAGATACCAGAGTAAAATAGGTTATAATATCCTAGGTTTTTTTATTCCAAGTGAGGTTCC
>SNQJ01S0044748.1:30162-43759 GCA_010110895.2 Picea sitchensis | reverse complement strand
GGCCTCTTCTCTACTGGTACCTATGGAGCAGAGGTTTGTGAAACACTGGCTGAAGGAGGCTATTGTTCTAAGTCTTCCAAAGTGTTCAATTCCCACTCTCTCTGGTTCATGAATTTCTCAATTTCTGGTTTGGGAACATGAGCATATGGAGAGATTTTATTCTTTAGCCTGGTTTCTGCGATGATGTGACAAGGATCATAGTTCCATGGGAAAATGATGTTGAAATTCATCTCCTTTAAAATTTTATTGACCATTGCCCCTGCGGCTTGACTGTTACAGATGAAAGGTCCTATCTGTCCCTTGATCCTCAATTGATGTTTCTTCTTGAAGGCTACAAAATGAATATCATTTGAGTTAATCATTTTCCTAATATATTCCAAGGCGAATATGCGCATGTGAAAATATCTAGGCAGTTTGTAGGGGGGTAGTTTGCATCCATAAATTCTAATCTTTGTGTGGTTCTGGGACAGGTACTAGTCTCCAGTCTTGGCGAGGTCTGAGAGATGTAGAATTAGATATATTTCTTCATTTATCCTTGGTTCTTGTCAGCCGCTGAGCATGCTTACCACTGGGTGGTAAAATTGATCTATGAATTGATTAAAAGTGAATTCTGGTGAATTCTTTCTCAGTAGTGACGTCCAGAATATGACCGACTGTGATTTTCCATTTTGATCTAGCTTCTGCATGGAAAACATGAACTTTTCTGCTTGGTAAAACATGAACAAATATGCCAGTATTGAAGAGTATTGGAACATGTCTTCTGTGGGAAACTTGAAAAGTTGTTCATGAATATTCTTGGCCAAAAAACTGTTGTAGTCGAACAAGATTTTGGCGCTCTCCTTGGTAGAGAAAATAGATAGATAACCAAAGATTGGCTCATCTACCCACTCATCTGAGTAGTATCTAAGTAGACTGCAAAGAGAGGAAATAATTTGATTTCCTTTTACTGAGAAAATTGATCACTGATGTGGGGGATTTTCTTTGGGTAAAGGAGCACTCTCAGGGAGGAAAAGCTCAAAAATCTGCGCTCTCTGGTAAAAAGACAACTTTTGATACATTTCAGTTAGGATCTCAATGGTAAAAGGAGAAAAGGATTCGGCTCTGGGTATTTGCAACATCTAGTCAATGGCTTCGGGTGTGATAGTGAACAAGGTCTCTCCGGAGGATGAAACAATTGCTCTCTGATCGAGAAGATAGTGTGTCTGGCACTTGAGGGCGAACTCAGGGAAGGGATGTTATTGGGGAAAAATATATAGCGGGAGATTGGACTCCCAGAGTCCAATCTAATCACTCTGGTCTAAGAAAGTGTCTCTGAACCACGAGTGTAACTCAACAAAATCAAATTCACATTTGGGCTCTGAAATCAGGTAATCTCTATCGCCCAGAGGGATCCAGTCGAGGTCGACAGGAGGTGGGAGGAAAGTATTTTCATGAACTTATTGTTTGGAATTTGGCGCCATCACTTCGACTGATACCTGCAAAATTTGAAAAATAAATGATGCTGACTGTAGATTCCAGGAATTAATGGAGGTTGTAGACGAAAAAACAAAGAGAATAATGGTTTCAGAGGTGTCTGGATCGTGAATGATGAAGGAATGGCGAGGAAAACATGATTATATGGGCAGACGGGTATCTGTTGGAGGTGCAAGGGACAAGTCAATAGGCTAACATATTTGTTTTCCTGTATTAGTTAGCCAACGGGTACCTCAGGTATGAGGTGGAAGGTAAAGGATGGGTGACGGGTGCGCGAGGATGATGTGGAAGGAAGTGAATGGGTATGGTGTGTGAGGCGTGAGTACAAGGAAGTATGCTAGCGAAGTAATGAGACATGACTTATAAGCGGTGGTAGTGGAGTGTGATGTCATAGGACGACGATGGTATGGGAAAATGGTATGGCAGTTTACTAGGAGAGAGGGTAGGCGGTGACTGATTTAGAGCAAGGGGGGTTCGAGTTAAAACAATGGTGACACGTTAGGATGGGGCCTGCCGAGGAATACCACCAACTCGGACCCCCACCCCGCCACTAAAGGTAGAATGGTCAGGGGGGTCCAATATTACTTTTCAGCCATTGATCTTAGCATTGTTTGATCTGTCGTAGATCTTGGTGCACCTTTTAACTGCAGAGCACGAATCATATTATACTGTGAAAACTTAGGATAGTGTTATTTTGTGGGTTTTTTGCATAAATCCCTTTTCATTTTTCCACCAAGGGGTTAGAACACAACCTTCTAACATAAAAAAAAAAGATCCTCACCCAACTTTGTGCTTTTTTTATTGAAAGGAAAGACAACTAACCTATATTGTAATCTATTTGCCTAACACATTTAACCCAGATTAGATTGTTGGGCTAACAATTACTCTATCCCGGGGCTATTTGATCAAGTTTAAACAGTTTGATCAAATTTATTCACTAACTAACCTATCTACTTGGCTAAGATTAAACAATTTAGCCAAGCTTTATTCACTAATCCTATCATCATAAATTCAAAAATACTTAACCATGGTTAAACTATATGGATCAAGCCATTCTTATTGCATGGGGCCTTATCCATTTTTCTTTTATGCCCTCTTTTATTTTTTTTCTTTTCTTTGTTTATTTTCTTTCTTTTTCTTTTCTTTCTTTCTTTTTTCTTTTCTTTTGAAAATAATTTGCAAAATGAAATATTATTTACAACCAAAAATACAACAAGAGTAAAAATTTTCAGTCACCGGTTAATCCTATAAAACATAGGGTTATAAAAGTGTCTCCACCTGGGGATGGTGATCTCCTTGCAAGGTGCCAAGAACCTGCTTCCTGGTGTCTGTAAATATTTTCTTCATTGTTGATTCTACTACCTGATTTGTCTTTACTTTTTAGAATTTGGTGGAACTATTCAGTGGCTTAGGGCCTTCACTGCGGGCTTCAACCATATGATCAAAACCACCCACACATAACCTGAATGTAAAAGAAATGGTTCATACAATGGAAATGGATTTATAATATCCTTATTGGGGTGGAAGATAATGCTTCAACATCCTTCCATTTACAGGTCCACCTGGAAGGTCTGTTCCATCACTATCTTTGAGAAAAAATGCGTTATTTCCTCTAAATGCTTGAATTATGTAAGGGCCTTTCCATAAGCTATCAAATTTTCCATGTTTACCCTTATCCTCATTTATGGAATCCCATTTCAACACCAAATCACCCAACTCAAAATCGTCCTCTTTAGTTCTCTTGTCATAAATCTTTTTGATACCTTCCTGGATAACCCGAGTCTTGTTATACACTTCTTCTCTGGACTACTGCAACTGGATCATTTGATTTTTTCTCTTTGGGTATCGTTTGGCTTTGCATGCACTTCCTGCAATAGTTTCATGACAGGGACCCCCAAAGAAGAAGGAAAAACTGCCTCAGTACCATATACCAACTGGTATGGGGACATACCAATTTATCGTTTGGTGCTCAGTCTATTATCCCAGAGCGCATGAACCAAATTATTATGCCAAGACTTATTGTTCTCTTGTAGCATTCTCTTAATGATATTCACTAGACTTTTGTTTGAGGATTCAACCAACCCATTTCCCCGAGGATAATAAGTTGTTGAGTGTCCTAGAGTAATGTGGTACTGGATACAAAACTCCATAAGTATTTTGGATCTGAAGGCCTCTGCATTGTCATCTATAATTTGTCTAGGGCATCCAAAATGAGACAAAATATTAGTTTCCAAAAATTTAATGATAACAAAATCAGTGGCTTGCCTGCATGGTACAACTTCGATCCACTTCGTGAAGTAGTCTGTGGCTGTGAGGATCCACTTATGTTGGCTCGAAGAGGGTGGATGTATCTCTCCAATAAATTCTAAACCCCATTGTTGGAATGGATATTCAACCGATATGGGTTTCATTGGGAGAGGTAGAATCTTCCTTTTTCCTTCGAAAACCTGGCATTTGTTGCAAGAAGTGACTTTCTGATGCACATCAGCAAACAATGTAGGCCAATAGAAATCGGCTCTGAGAATATTGTTAGCTGTGGTCTTCCAACTTAGATGCCTTCCATAGTCCCCTGCATGGAAATCTTGCAATACCCTATCATCTTCATCTTTCAATAGGAAATTAAGAAAAATACCTCCAGGGTATTTCCAATAAAGGTTTCCATCTAGAATACAGTATTTCAATGCTGTCAATTTAATAAATCTAGCTTTGGTCTTATTCAAACTAGGAGGAGCTTGTAAGTTATGAAGTAAAAAAATGAGGTCTTCATACCAAGGAGAGTTTAAGAATACCTCTTTTACATTTGGAGTCACCTGCTCTTCCTGCTCGTCAACTGTAGCTAAAAAATTAATGTCTAGAGCATGGAAATTGGAGTCAACCATTAATTTGGACAAACCATGACCTTTGATTAGTTTGGTGGGTTTTATTTCTATGTCATATGCCAGAATAACCGCAATCCACTTTCCTCTCTTACCATCTGGATTATTCTGAGTCAGGATATCTTTTACCATGACATTCAAAACATAGGCAATTGTGTGAGAATGGAGAATATAGACTTTGAAATATTTTATGGAATTTACCAGGGAAAAATCTTGTTTCTCCATTATGTTGTATTTCAATGCAACATATCTCAAATATTTGCTGAAAAATGCTATGGGTTGTTTGTACCCTTCGTTGTTTTTCTGCAATAGTACTGCTGTGATGGTCTGTTCAGATGCGAAAGAGAACAAAAATAAATCTTTGGTGTAATCTGGGCTGATCAAAATCAGGGCTTGGGTGAGTGCATGTTTCACTTTCTCAAATGATTGTTTGGATTCGGTGTTCCATCTGATTTTGGTGTCCTTTTTCAACATATTTGTGATGTTCCTAAGAAGTTCAACCAAGTTGGGTATGAATCTTCTTAGGAAATTTATTTTACCAATGAATGATTGTAACTATTTGATGTTCCTAGGGTATTCCACTTTCTGGATGGCTTCTATTCTACTGGGGTCTATTTTAATTCCATCTTTAGAGATTATGTGTGCCAACAACTTTCCTTCCTCTAAACCAAAAAGTGTCTTCTTGGGATTCAATGAAATCCCGAACTTTCTAGACTTCTCAAACACACATCTAATATGTTGTAAATGTTCCTCGTCAAATTTGGAGTAGACAATCACGTCATCCAGATATATGACTATAAATCTTCCAACCTCGTCCACAAAACCAATATCCATTTCTCTTTGGAAAGTGGCACCAACGTTCATTAGACCAAAGGGCATTTTCACGTACATGAAATTTCCCCAGGGTGTCGTGAAGGTTGTTTTTTCCTGGTCATCTGGGTGGACAAGGACTTGGTTGTAACCTGAGAAACCATCTAGTAATGAGATCCTACTGGCCCCAACTACCTTTTTTAAGATGTGTTCCATTTTAGGCAAAGGGTAATTATCGTTAAGGGAAACCTTGTTCAGATTTCTGAAATCAATGAAAAGCCTGATTTTGCCAATCTTCTTCCTGGTAGGAACCAGATTAGAAACCCATTTAGAAATCTCAAGGGGACTATAATTTTGGCATCATACATCTTTTTAATTTCCTTTTCTATCAGGGGAAGCAACTTGGGATTGATTCTGCCAAGTTTCTGCCTAAAAGGTTTTTGTTCTTATTTTATTGGAATTCTATGTTGTATGATACTTGTGTCATAATATTTTAAATCCTCATAACCCGAGGCAAACACATCAACATATTCCTTAAACAATTCAATGCATTTGTGTTTTTGCTCAGTGGGTAAAGATTTGGAAAGTTTTATCATCTTGGGTTTTTCCTCTGTTCCTATGTTACACTCTTTGACCTCCTTACCACTAGCTTCAATTTTGGGCTTTTTGCTACATCATTAAAATCAAACAGGTGTTCTAATGAGACCAAACCTCTAGGAAAAATGTTGTTTTTCAAATGCAAAACATTAGAGTCTTCATCATTTTTATTCACTTCATCTAGATCTACTTTATTTACACTATCATTATCAAAAACTGATTTATTTACATTATCATCATCATTCTCTACATCTATATTTGTACATTTGAAATCATTCCTACACAGCAGGAAGTCCTCAATTTGATCATCATTTCCAAATACTTGCCAGTATCTATTGTTATCTGGGGCGGTTGGTCGACACTTCACCTCTACTGTATATTGGAGATTTGGTTTGAAAGGTATTTTGCATGTAGCTGCTGATGTAGCGAATCCGTCTGCCAGTATGTTCTGGCCCCTGGGCATTACCTTCAAGTTGAATTCAGTAAAACATTCTAAAAAATCTACAACAAAATTTATATAAGCTCTAAATCTAGGATTCTTAGTTGAATACTCACCTTTAATTTGATTAATTACCAATTCAAAATCACCTCTTACCATAATATTTTTGGCACCAACCTTCTTCAGTAGTTTCAGGCTGAGCATCAAAGCTTCGTACTCATCTATGTTGTTAGTGCATTGGAAATCCAGTTTGTAAGAGTGGATTTTTGAACACCTTGATTTGTGATTATGCAACCAAACTTCATCTCCAACTCCCTCTTTGCTCACAGCTCCATCAAAATCCATACTCCAGAAATTTGTTGGTAGTTCATCACTTTCTACTGTTACAACATTATTGACCTCAATGATTGCTTTATCTTATTTCATGTTAGGTACATCATCTTCCCACTGAGAAATTCGATTATCCAAGTCACTATCATTGTACAATATCAATGAATCCAGATCATAGTGTGCAAAGTATAATGGGTAGTTATGTGGTTTTTCCTGAATACTGACCATAAGATTTTCTACTAGATCTTCTAATTTTTCAAATTCTTGAAGGAAGCATTGATCAAATTCTGTTCCGGGAGAAACTATTTCAAGGGTTCTAGGTTGCAGGGTGGTTTGATATAGGATTGTCTCACTTACAAAGATGTCGGATTTGGTTCTAAAATGGACTTGTTCAAAGGATATGTCAAACTCAAGATCCTAGATGACAACCAGCTTCTTTGGGAGAGAATTGGACCTATGAAGAGGACTGTGACTCCTAGAACCTTCTACAATGTTTTTCTTTCTGAGTAACTTCTCTGGATCATCTAATGTTGTTGCATGTTCTGGATTGGGATGAGACCTAGTGTAAAGTTTTTAGGAGACAAAAATTTTAATGTTTTAAGAAATCTTAAAATAATATATACAAACTTTAACAACCTATGAACATTATCTCTTTATAATTTTAGACTTTACGATTCGTTCATAAATAAATTTTTCTTTATCTAGGAAAAATAAATAGTAGGATGGAAAGTTTGTTCAGTTCCCCAGTGGAGTCACCACTATGTTATCACTCTGTAAATTCCCAAAGGTTATCGAGAGGTAGAAGAAATTTATCAAAGGTAACTTTATCCAACCACTTCGAAACTGAGATCTATCCCTTCCAGTTTCAGAGAGGGATCTCTCTGTAAGATTTATATATGTTTCAGGTTTCAGATATTAGGCTAGTTAAATAAATAGGACTGTGTTGTTTTGTTTTATAAAATGGATGAAATATTTCTTATGCATCCATTGGGCTATGGGGTCTGTGTTAAGGTTTGAGATATGAGAACATATTTTATAAGGTTTCTTCACAGGGAAGGATAATGCCAATGTTGGATTTTTTATAAATTAAAGTGATGGATAGCATAAATATATGAGATAATCAACTATAATAAAGAAGCATTCAAGAATTTATTTATCACAATATTAGAAGATAAACATTTATATCTTTAAAATCTAGAAACATAGTATATGAAGATAAATTCTACAACTTTAAGTTCTTTTAAATGATCAGATGTAGAAAACACAATGATAACGAAGGAATATAAACCATTCAATGAAGAGGAGTAAACATCACCAACAATTAACACGTAGGAATCCTGTGAATCATCCTTTTTATTACTAGTAGATCTCTTGAAAAATATTATAGTTCTTACAGCTTACTTGGGCCTAAAGATCAACCCTCGATACTTCAAATTTTGAAGTATTTATAATAAAGATTACAAACAATCCTATCATTAATGATCACGACGTGGTAGAATCCAAATCTAACTAACTAGATAAAAAATACAGAAATACAGGAACTACTAATGATCTGTCGGATTCTCCATGTTGATTTTCGGGAAGGTTGTTGGTGAGTCATCAACTTGGCTTTGACTGCTCCACATGCTGATTTGTACATACAGCTCATCTTCTAGTCGATCAAGTCACACAGATCATCCCATCTCTGCTAGTTGGGAACAATGACTTTGAGCAGCCTTCGATATACCTTATCCATCTCTCTGTATTTGGCGAAAGTTGGCTTGGTGATGAAAATATACTTGATTTCATGTTGGATACTGAGGTCCAACTGCAGAGTCTCTAGAAATTCCTTGCCTGTTATGCTACCCTGTATTCCTAAAAACTTGGAGCTATCTTTTTCCACCATAGTGATCTTCTTCTTGTAGTAAAAAAGAGTCATCAAATTGTCGTTTAGTACCAGTAAACTGGGAAGGCCTTTCTTTTGCAAAGAATCAATCTTGCTGAAGAGTATCTTAACTCCGACATCCATGGCCTGGGCTCTCTCCTCCATCTGTAGCATTAGTCCTCTCTTGGTCAGAACTTTCTTAACCTCGAGGATAGTCTCTATCCTGTATTCAATTTGCAAGGTTTCAAGATCCTCCTTTGTATTCAAATTTAGGAACTTAATGATTTCATTTTCCTCTGTGGGCATTTCTCCCAATTCTCCCTTTGTCCTGTCAATGGCCTGCTTTCTCCTCAACACCAATTCATGCTGCTCAAACATGATCTGCACAAGTGGCCAGATTCCTGTCATGGATTTCGATATATCCATCCAAATGTTCTCCTTGGATTCTGCTAGTGTTTTTCCCAAAATTATTTGCTTCTGTAGATGCTGTAGTTCCTTCTTAAGTTTTTTTTATGTGTGCCTCTCAGTGTTGTAACTGGTTTGGAAGGAGGATTTAAGTTTCTGGAGATCCTCTATCTCTTGTTTCAATATTTTGATTTATTCTCCTTGTATGGTCATCTCCTCCATTGAGTTTGCTAGAGTTTCAGATGTTTCTAGAACTGTCACTAGGGTAGCTGATGGAAGTTCTACTGTGGTAGTTGCTGATGTTGTCGCTATGCTAACTCCTGTGAGGGGAACTGCACTCAGTGGAATGACCTCCATGGGCACTATCTGTTCCTTTTCCTTTACTAATCTTTCCAACTCTGCTTCCATCTCCTTAATCTGGGCGTTCTTCTCCATGATTAATTTTAACATTTCTTATTTTTGGCCTTCTGTATCGGCTATCTTTTTGGCCTCTGAGTCTTCAGTAGCTGGAAATTTTAATTGTTTCCTCAATGATGCTATGTCAGCATTCTTTTTCTTTAGAAGTTCTTAAGCTACTTTCACATTGAAGGGGTCATACCCAATTTTAAGTACCATCTCTTCTAAATATTTGATCATGTTGTCCTTTGCAAAAGATGACACTTTCTTCAGATTTAGTTGAGTCTGAACATTGTTCAGAGAAACCTGCAACTTTCTAGAAGTTGTGGAAGTGTTTTCCAATGTTGAGAAAATCATTTCTCCATTTTTTCTGTGCAAGTCCATCTGGTCAGCTGGGTGTACCTCTACAACATCAAACTCAAAAGTTGACCTTTTGTTATAAAAAATTTCCTTTGGTTGAGGCACCTACGCCTGGAAAAAGGCCATATACATTTTCCCCTTTTCTGTATCAAAGGCGGAGAGAAGTCTATGCTATGTTGTTGATGTCTGTTTCCAAAATTGGGCATAGGTACTCCTAGTCAACATCTCATTCTTTTTCTTATCAGATTGTGTGGGCCCTTGACCAAGTTTTGAGGAACACTTGGTCATATTTGACCATTTTTGGACTTCGACAGCTTGTCAAAGGTGGAGCGCAACATGAAGCAGAGATAATAGAATCTAGACCCCTTTCTTGGGTCCTTTTTGGGTTTTTGGGGATAATGTAATAGGTATGGGATGTCGGCCCATGGGTTTACCCATGTTTAGGCCTATTTTGTAAAGTATAAATAAGTAGCTAGGCAATGTACGAGAGGGCAATAAGATAAGTGCTAGCAAAGGCCTTGTGTATACTGTGTGACTAACTTGCAGAGCTGAGTGCAAGTGTTGTAAGTGTTGAGTGCATGGATTGTAAGAAGGCTCTGTGCTAGATCTACTCAGGGAAGGAGGATCTGGCGAGGTGCACACAGATCTCCTGTCCTATGCGGAGTACAAGTTTGAGCTCCGTGCTGTAACCAGATTGACCAAAGATAATAAAGAAGAAGAAGACTTTGTGGATGTAGCCCCAGGGTGGGGGTGAACCACGGTAAACCTGTGTGTTGTGCTCCGTGCTTCGACCTAATGTGTTTGTCTCTTTCCATGTTTTGTGCTTTGACATGATTATGCGATGTGATTTTCTATGATATAATTAGATAGATCTACTTTTCTTTGTGCTTCTTAGATGTATGGATGTAGATCTGACATATATGGAAGTGCTAAGTGCTAGACCTATTTTGTTGTTTCTAAGTGCTAACTTAACCTAGTTCTAAGTGAATGTTGTGGTGCTCTGCGCCATCTGCGGAGTGCCATAAGGGTTAAATACAAATGAATGATCTATGCTAAAGTGTTTTCTAAGTGTTAGAATCACAGATCTGTGTCCCAGCTAAGGTTGCAGACACCTGAGTCTTGCAACCACGCTTGCCTCTACCTCGGGTGAGACTTTATCTGCTTCCTAGTTGTTGTTGAAAGGGCCGATAGTTAGGTTTTTTTTGGTGCGTTGTTGAAGCATTGAACCCTGGGTCTGCGCCCCTGCCAACAAATGGTTTCATTGTTGGGACCTGAAACTGTGATTGTTGGGAATTGAGGAAGAAGAAACTTTGTGCAAAAGGAAGCTGTGTGCGTAGATCTGTTGCCCTAGTTTGCAGATTTTTACTCGAACTTTGAAGCTTTGTGCCAGGAATAAGATCAGATCTGAAGAAAGGAAGATCGGATCCGAAGAAAAGAAGCGAGATCTGAACGCTCTGTGCTCTAAGAAAATTAAAAGTTGAAATTTATGAAAGAAATAAGTCAGATCTGTAGAAAAGAGGTAAGATCTGTAAGATCTGTGCTCTAATAAAGGTAAGAATAGTCAAAAGTTCTTAGATCTGGAAGCTTTGTGCTCTGTAGAAGTGAGATAAGTGATTTTATTTTTATTTTTTTTTGTTTCTAAAACATGGATCTAGGTATGTTTGATAGATTATGTCCTAGCTTAAAATCTAGGGCATTAATAGATGAAAGAAAGTTTGATATGAATATATCTGATAAGTATAATGATAGATATGTTATACCTATGCATAGAAAGAATGTCTGGACTAACAAATGGATGCAGGATCCTAGAAAGAAATTTTTGCAGGCTTGCCATTATGATCCTAGCGCGCAGTAGAAGAAGAGTTGGGGATCATTGAAGAGAAAGAGAGGATTAACTCTTTGTTACAATTGCAGAAGACCAAGACATCTTGCTAAGGAATAACCTGGGAGAAAACATAGTTGCCTCTGTTGTAAGGATATGGACCATGAAGTATTGGATTTCCCTAGAATGATTGCTAGACTTGAAAAGATGAATATGGAGCAAGCAAACCCTAAAGGAGACCAAGAGACTAAGATTATAGAAGAACCCCAAAAAGAATCAGAGAAAGTATTAATAAATATGAAAAAACCCTGAAGGAACATAAAGATGTCCGATTACGAGAGATCTTCAAAGAAAAGGAGCAAGCCGGAGTAAGAATAGGGGACTTCGACATCAACTGTATTCACGATGAAGAAACACAAGTGAACATTATGCCAGCAAGAAATTGGGAAGCTATAAGGAAGCCTGCCATGATTCCTTCATTGGGAGGAATAGGACTATTCAGAGGAAAACTGATGATGTTATGTGGAAAACTCGCTCAGATACCTATGACAGTCAATGGAACTTCGACAAAATAAGACTTTGAGATTATCAAATTCATTGAGGACAATGCCCCATTTACTATGCTACTCGAAAAACCTTGGATTGAAATAGATCATGCTAGAAAGAAGGAAGAAGAAGAGGTTTTAGAATAGCAGAGACAAGAGTTAAAATATTTCATGAATAAAAGGATTGCACAGTTAATAAAAGAACAGGAGAACCACTTGAAGCCATCTGACACTAGAATCCCAGATGTCAAGGCCAAAGCTACACAAAAGGCTAAAATTTCTACCCCAGACAAATAAGAAGTGATATACCTAAACCCTAGGAGAGAATCTCACCAGCACGAAGTGACTATGTCCAAGGAAAATAAGAATCAAAATGAGAAGAGAAATACCGAGACAAAGCTCACCGGAAAGAAGGCTAGAAAGCTAAGTAAGAAGAAGGCTAAGATTAAAAAATTACAGACAATCCCAGAGGGTACCTTGTAGCAAGACACTTTGTAGAATTGGAGCTTCGCTGGGATACCAGAACAACGACATATTCCACTTTGACAAGGCGAAGTAATATATATGTTGCAACCCAATATAACCGTTCGACTACCGCTTTGAATGGGTTCGAAAGAATTTATGGTTCACCACCAGACTGTTAGACCATGCCATAACGGACAAAACATAAGTTAATGCAGCCTCGTACCCATTGCAAGCAGACCATTACTAAGTTTCCCTACTTAGTCCATCATGCCACACATCGAGAATACTTTTTGCTAAGTGAGAATTTGAGCCTGAAACCTGAGATTAATTCACCCTATGATCATTGCCTTGTTCCCATACTATTCACTATAGTCTTTAAATTCACTTCACACCTGAGCTAGTTGACCCAATCTTGTATGTCGGACGAGCTCAGTGTTGATGAGAAAGTAGTTGAAGAAGTTTTGATTGACTTAATGATTGATAGAGTCATGTCAAAGCGAGGATTATCTATAGGAGTCCAATCATTATCAATGAGAGGACCCCAGGCCTCCCCTTCCACTGCTTGCGCCGGTCCATCCCGACCGATCGATGAGAAAAAAACCAAGCACAGGGATGACATCGCAAATGCCAAGCTTATCCCATGCATTCTACCTACTTACTTACCACCTCTAAGTGGTTCCATCAACCATGAAAGTGTAACTCGCGACTTCGAGTAAAATTTGATCACCGCGTACCTTCTGAAAGGGGTGCACGCAGTTTGTGCTGACCAGGATAAGCTCACAACATTGAAATTTAGTGATTTTAACCTTGGAGATCGTAAAGTTTATAGCATGTTATCCCCTCATAAGTGCTTAACCAGGACCAAAGGAAATAATTCTAAGATTGTCTTGCAGTCATGGACCCAGAACCTCGCGTAGTCCACACTACTTAATTTAATGAAGATCGCGCACTTCGACAGACACCAGGAAGTCAACACATGCGTCAAGTTGTTGTTGTCCTACTGCCATGAAGGATACTTATGGTTGGACCGCCGCATCACTGTTGATCTGACCTTGATCAATCGGACCACATGCCTTAGTATGCAAGGCCCTGACCCACAAGAGTTTTACCTTGGAAAGACCTTAGACTGAGCACTAGCACAGAGGATAAAAGAAACTTATGGCGATGTTGAGAAAGGCACACGAGGCTACAAGGTAGCCTCTATCCAGAGTGGCG
>SNQJ01S0044748.1:2511-25620 GCA_010110895.2 Picea sitchensis | reverse complement strand
ATCTTTTAGCTGACAACACTAATCCACACTTGTTATATTCATTCTTCTTCCAAACCTTGACGTTTTAAGCTCTGTGAATTGAATATGGATTATAGTTCTTTAAGTGACAGTCTGTAGATTTATGTCCATAATTATGGCAGATGCAACATTCTCATTCATTCAATAAAGGATCATAACGATTCTTATGTTTAATCTGCGTCCTTTTCCTAGCCATCACATGATTTGCAATCTATGGTTGTTTGTTACTTGGCTATCTCATTCTTTGTTGTGGCAGATATTTATTCCTTGGTCATCTTGATTTCTCATGTCTAAATATTAAAAAACAATTTACAGCTCTGTGGCCAAAGTTAGAGTAGTAAAAACAATATCCATAGAAAAGATCTTTGTACCTGGAAAATGTCAGTCTTCTTTGAGCAGGTTGATTTCTTCCATGTTGATGATTTCCTTGAGCAGAGGGTTTATTATTTCTTTGTTCTACAGATTCAATTATGGTATATTTTCCTTCACTCCTCCTTGGTGACTGATTATCTTCCTTTGTTTCTATAGGTTTGTTGTTGTCAATGGTTGTAGATTTGACAAACTTGATGGATTCTTTCTTGCTTGGCTGACCACTACTCGATCCCTCTTCATAACCCAAACTAATTTTCAACTTCAAATTCCTTTTTTGATTCATAATGGAGGCTAATCCTTTTAAGGCTTTAATACTAGTCAGTTTCTGATGATATAAGGCTTGAAATTTCTCTAGATCTTTTTTGACAGTCACTACTTCAGCTTCCAATTTTTCACCTTTTGTTTTGACTTCCTTCAATTGTTGTTTGAGGATGTCTTCAATATTCTTAGATTCTTCTAGCTTAACCTTCAACAGAGCAATTTCTTCAGTTGGTTCATTGCATGTTTTCTCATACCTGAGAAATAATTGCTTTTCTTTGATTTTCTTTTCTCTGAGTCTATCAATCTCTTCCATGGCACTAACAAGTTCTCCTTCAAGATCTACTACTGCTTTACAATCAATGAACTCACTTCCTGTATCTTCAGTGTTTAGATATTCTAAAGATATTAGCACAATATCATTTATTTTATCTTCAATAGAAGAGTCATTTCTTTCATCATCTGGGGGATCATCATCATTGTTTACACAAAGGTTTTTCTTCTTAAACTTATTATCTTTATATACATTCTTATGTTTGTGCTTCTCTTCATCATTATATGTCTGATCCTTTATTTTGTGAGAACTTAGATGAAAAATGACCTATCTTACCATAGTTGAAATATTTGAAGGGAATTTTACCTTTGTATTTGCTTGATCCTTTCTTCATTCCTCTCACAAAATTTGCTTCAATCTCATTTATATCAGAGTTTGTGTTTTTCTGTGCTTTAAAGGATGCCTCTCTTGTAGTGGATTTAATTTTGGTGATTCTCATTTCATAAGCAGTTAGGGTTCCAAGTAGTTGATCTAGTGTCAACGTTTTGAGATCAGTTATTTCCTCTATAGCAGAGACCTTTGAGTTAAATCTATCAGGAAGAGATCTTAATATTTTCTGGACTAGAAAAGGTTCATATATCATTTCACCTAGACCTTTCATAGTGTTGACGAGTTATTCTATATGTATGAATTACTTACTAATAGTTTCTTCTTCATCCTTCTTTAACTGCTCAAATTTCAATATGTGAGTCTGTAGTTTTTCCTCTTTCACCTTCTCATTACCTTCATAACTACTTATCAGCTTTTTCCACATAATGTTTGCTAAATCATAGTGCATGAATTTGAAAAACTCGGCTTCTGCAAGTCCACTGAGGATGGCATTCATTGTTTTTGCATTAAAGTTAAACTCCATCTTATCATGTTTTGAGGCCAAGACTACAGGCTTCACATATATAGTTTCACCGACATCCCAAACATCAGTACCCAAATACATTAATTATGTTGTCATCCTTATTTTCCAGAAGGAAAAATTTGTTCCATCAAACAGAGGGGCTCTATTAGTTGATGTCCATTCATGACTAGTCATGTTCAAGCTTATAGATTTACCTTTGATCAAAGGCACCGACTCTGATACCAATTGTTGGAAATATAACTGAGAGGGGGGGTGAATCCGGGGATGATTTTAGGGGCTAAATTTCGCTCATGGGCTAATTTTCCATGGTTTTCCCCAAAAAAATATTCACTATTCTAAAAACGATTCACCCAAATTTGTAGGATAAAATTATTTTACCTTAAAAATCACCAAAAAATTATACAAACTATATAAAATCCTTAGAAATTTGAATATTTTTACAAAAACATCGCCAAAACATTTTCTAGTTGGCATACGAAGGATTAGTAAGATTCACCAAGGTTTCTACATTTTAAAATAAATTTCCATCCTTAAACTCATCCCTTGGTGAATCAGTTATAATATAAGCTTGAAACTTTTCTTGTTCTTTTCTAAATCTTTCTAGATTATTATTTAATGTGTTACTGATAACTTAACATGCATAGATATACAATATTTGATCAATCAGACATAATACACAGAGACACATATTTTCATGAGGAAACCCATAAAGGAAGAAAACCTCTTCTTCTTTGGATGTTAATCAAGCTCCAACCTTCATGTACACCATAGTCTTTGAGTACCAACTCAAATATGAGGCTATAACCTCTGATAGAAATCTGCAACTTGTAGAGAGCACCAACTCTCAGATTTCTCTAGCACCAACTCTCAGATTTCTCTAGCACCAACTCCCAGAATATCTTCTAGAACCAACTAGAATTTAGAGGACTACAATCCTCCCTAACACCACCCTACCACCCTGATTGAATCTTAAAAAAATTTACTTGATCTATCTCTGATATGGTCTGTTACAACTCCATGTCTCCTATGCCTTCTTCAGTTTCTATTTTCTGTTCCGCTTTCGCATCCTTTTTCTTCTATGCTCTGCTCTTTTTCCTCCTGCACTCAACACCACCTCCTGTTCAACTTCTCTTCTGCCTTTTATGATCTGTGTTGTCTCTGCATGCTCTTCACTACACCACTGATCTCCCCTTCAGGTTATCCACTGCGTCTCCTCCTACCCACATGCATCACTATCGAAAAAACTCACTATCTTCTTTGTTCTGCATTTCTTTCTCACGTCGAGTCCTATGCCTAATCATCATTCGAACTCTTCATATTCTCTGGCGGTTATGCTGAATCTGTTCATAATCAATGGTCATTATCCAAATATTCTTTGGCTTCTCTGGCAGTCGTAACTCTTCCTCTTCTCTGTTAGTTACATCCAATCATTTTTGGCTTCTTTGGATTCTAAGCCCCTTCCTTCATGTGACCATCGACGATGACCATATGCCTAACCAACAGGTGCTTCGTGACTCGCGACTTTGGGAATCTTGGTATGAGACATCTCGATTCTCCCAACTCTCAATATCCAAAGTGGAGCCTAGCTACGTGATAGAATCTCCCTTAACCTTCGTTGATGTGACCATGGTTGTGACCACAGGCCTAACTTCCAAGAACTTCGCGATCTTAGTTTAGCGAGTGCTAGCTCCTTATTTCAATATGAACTTGGGCGATGATCTCACGTGACCACGCGATTGCAGGCGTGACCAAAGGAGGTTTGAGGGAAACCCTCTTTTCTCCCCACAATTCACTACAAAGCTCCACATATGCCTTTGGTGATACCGTGATTTTGATTGTGCCTCGCTCAAGAAAAATTAAGACCCGAGCATGTTCTGGCCCCGCAATTGAGAATGCCCATTGATCTCCAATCTCTTGGCGATGCCACTCGATCAACATTTGTTATCTTCCTTCCTTTCCTCCTTCCACACATGATCCCAGATCTCCATGATCTGGCGACATGTAGGTCCCTTCCAAATCAACGGCTACGGTTTATTTCTTGATTGGGGATTCGGGAGTTTCAACTCTAAAACCTTGATTTCCACTGTACTTCAATATTCTAGAGTTGAAAATCTATTGACACATGTCCCTCTCGGATTAACAGTCGATATCTCCTTCGAGTCTTCGGACTCTGGAGATTTCAAATATCAACTTCTTGTTTCTTTTAATTGGATATCTTCCGAAATGGAAGATATGATGAAATATGTCCTCTTTAATCCAACGACTATCCTCCGCTCTGGGACTTTGTCCTTCGGCATTCTGAGATTTCAATTTATCCTCGCTCAACTTCCCTCTGAGCATTTTACCTGGAGCTTGCGATCTAGTGACACCTGACCTCTTGTAGATCGATAGCTCCCAGTTTCTTCAGTTGTTCGGGCTTCAATGACTTCAAAACTTTCTCCTTCACGTTTTCCTGAAGTATTTCCACCTAAATGTGTAATCTTTTGACACATGCCCCTCCTGGTGATCAACGACCAGGGTATTCTTCGGGTCTTCGACGTTTGGGACTTCGGGACTTTAGTCTAATTGCTGGTGGTAAAACTCCCTAAGTAAAAATCCCGTAGTGATGTAAATTTCTTACGTCACTTGATGACGTGGAATGATTTGAGTAGCTATCACGTGTCACTCATATTCGTGATTTGCACATGCCTGAAATGTCGATTCAAATTGACACTTGTCATTATCTAATTGCGCCATGTGTCCTTGCTGATGTGGATCTCCTCATGTGACACATGTTCTTTTCTTGGATATAACAATTGTCCTAACTCCCAAAATATATCTTAGATTGATGGTTGAGAGCGACTTCATACCTTTTTCCTTCGGGACTTTGGGACTTTTTGTCTCCTTTCCAACCACAAACTCCCGAAATGATTCACTTCGAAGTTATGGATCATGTGCCACCTATCATTCTTGACGATAGACGGTCCCTTCTTACTTTGGTACTTTGACAAGTCTGCTCTCCTATGCTCATCCAAATGCTTAACCTTCATGCATTTATCTCTAGATCCAACGACTGTTGATCCTCGGTGCTCAGATCCAACAGATCATATTTGTACTTCTCATCTATGCTTCCTCTGGTCACTGGACACTGATCTAATGGACATCGCATCTTCTCTAGATCCGATGCTCCTTATTCATTTTAGATTTCAGGCTTCGAGTAATTCGACGTTCAAATTGCCAATTCTTCCGAAGTAAGATTCCCCGAACAGTAACCTCCTTGCAGCTTTTGACCTGAACAAAATGTTTTCCATCGATCATGTTCTTACATCGATGGCTTGATTTATCTATGGTGTTTCTCTTATATCTTATCCTGTCCTTCCACTTAGAATGATCCAACGGTTGTTGGATATTCGGGATTGGTGATCCAATGAACACTGTCGTTCTTCCACCTGAGCTTTCTCGCCTTCTGCTCTGCCTTCTATTCTTTCCATCAATAACAAGCACACTCTTCCTGTAAACATGCCAACAATGGGAAGAATTTCTACATTTACTAGAGTTTTATTATAACAATGGGTATCATCCATCTTTAAACATGATCCCATTCAAATCATTATATGGTAGAAACTGCAACACACCAGTGAGTTGGGAAAACCCAATAGACAGAGTACTGTTTGGGCCATATTTTCTTAGGGAAATGGAAGAACAGATGGTGAATATTAAGGATAATTTAAAGAATTCTCAAGAATGGTAGAAAATCTATGTAGATAAAGAAAAAAATCATAGATAGTTTAAAGTGGGTGACCATGTGTTCTTAAAATTATAGTCCAAGAGAATTCCCTGAAATTGGGAAATTGTTCAAATCTAGTAGTGAGACATTGTGGACCCTTTGAGATCTTGAAGAGGATTGATCATGTAGCATACATTTTTTCACTTCCTGCATCCATGTGAATTCATAATGCATTCCATGCGTATTTTCTTAAAAAGTATGTACCTAATGCTAATCATGCAATTTATTGGAATGTGATTTAGGTGGAGCAAGAAGGAGACTTTTGAGTTCATCGATGTGCATACTAGATCAGAAAGTCAAGCTACTCTAAAATCGAGAAATCATGTTGGTAAAGGTCTAGTGGACCTATTAGAGTCCTAAAGACGTAGCCTGAGAGCATGAGGATGCCATGGAGGAAGAGAACCACATATTTTTCAAAACTTTTGAAGCATTTTGCTTGTACATGTGTATATAATGCACTGAAGATAGTGAATAAATAAAGGGGAGGGGAATGTAATACCCCTAGGATGAATCCCATTTATAAATGTACATATAGGATGGTGAGCCAAGAATTTTTCGGCCATATTTCCTTTGTATATATGTTTTGAGGCCAGAGTGCCTGTGTGATTAGGATGGACAACCTAGATATTAAAATAACAATGATCCTTTCATTATAATATGTATCACTCATATTATTAATAAAATGCATCAATGTTGTAGATCAAGTCAGATGAAGGAATATGGGGGAATAGAACTCCATTAGAGGAAAATGGGGCTAAGATTATAAGAAGAGGGCCTAATCCAAGGGGGATTAAGAAAAGAGAATATTTTAATAATATTTCCTAAAGCCAAGTTATATGAAAAAATTTCCTAAGTTCCTAATGATGGGGAACATATCACTAAGTGGGAGAAAGGGGGGACAATGTATTTCCCAACATGACAAGTGTAAATTTGGGAACATGTAAATATAAAGTTGGGGAAATAATGTATTTTCTAGGATTCTTTCCCTCATTATCTCATTCAGTCTTTCCATACATACCTTCCTTCCATCATCACTTGTACTTGTACTTTGGATATACAGATTCGTTGTTAACTAGTGAAACTGGGTAATTTGAGCAGAAGAAACAGTTTGTCTGGCCTGTGTGCATTATGAAGAAGTAGGTCATCAGGCCTGTGTGCCTTCTGAAGAAGCATGTTATTGGGCCTATGAGCATCTCTCTAGGTAAGAGAAATTCTTGGAATTTCTTCCCTCTATACCAGTCTACAACTACAAATCTATGAGACTTCCTATCTAATCTATTGTTGAAGCCCTGGAAGGGAAGTGGGGAAGTTGAAGAAATGTTGAGCAGATAAGGGACACAATTCCTGGGGTGGGAGAATCTATGGGGACTGAGAGGCTGGTGGGACAAGTTATGGGGAATGAGAGGTTGTATGATGGTTGTTTGAGTTGGCACCTTATTATGCAAATTTCTATTGTTTTTAGACCTTAGTTTGACTTATGAAGCCTCCCCTAGTGGAGTTTCTAGCCTCATATTGAGGGTGACCTGTTGTTGAGAGTTTATGAGAAGTAGATTCTATGGCTAGGAGGAACATCTGAGTTATGCACATAGTTGGTGATTTACCATTAAAATATAATTGTCTTTTTACATGTTTACATGATATTTACTACGTGTATTATTTTTTTGAGTAATATATATATATAGATAGATAGATAGATAATTTTGTGTGCTTTAAATGTATGCATATGTTTATGCATGAATTTGTTTGTTTCTTGTATTTCATATTTGCATTGATATGCAAAGCATATTGTTAATTAAAATGGTATTAGAGAAGATAATTTTTTTGTGGTGTGGCCTTGCTAGGGGATGGGGACTCTATAGTCAACTTAGAAGAAAAGGGAAGATCCTTACACTTCCAAATAAGTAACTTACATTGTAATATTTCCAAGAACCAATCCCACATAGCAATTGATGAAATGTCTACCACAAATGGTATACCAAGATACCACAAAATAACCCCTGGATGGACAAACATATAAGAATACAAAAATCACATGGGACGATCCTCAAGACCAACTAAATAGTAGTATGTCTTGTGATCACTAAAAATTGTCCTTGATGGATCACAAAACACAACAAGACAATCCCTGGAAGTTGAAATAGACTCCTGATCAGCAAAGACTGGCAAAAGAGAGTCATCCACAAAATGATTGTTAATCATATCCTCTGCCCCCCCCCCCCNACATACCTTAGGAGAAAAATACCTTTGAGATGACTTTAAAGACAATTTTCCTCGAATAAATATCTAAGAGAATTAGTCATCAAAGTCAAAACATAGAGATAAGGGGCTAGAGGGTACCCTTTCCTAGTAGATCTGTGGATATGGATGTGAGGGGACAACACATTATTCACTAAAACAAAATAAGAGGAACATGTAAACACTGTTTTAATCATACCAACACAACATTGTCCAAACCCAAGGTAAGTTAACATATCTATTATAAATGTCTAATCAATATGATCACATCCTTTGTCGAAATGAATTTTCAGAAAGACTGCATGCTGACCAAATTCCTTAGCCCACTCCATGGCCTCCCAAGTTGACAAGAATATATCCAAAATAAATCATCCTTGTAAAAATAATGTATTCTCTCAATAGAAACTTTTCCAGGCCACATCTTGAATTCTCCTGGCTAAAGCCTTGGCCATAATTTTATATGCAACGCTTAATAACGTTATTGACTGCCACCCACCAGTAGGATATCTAGATGTATTCTTGAGAATAATATTCATCATTCCTTGATTAGGTGAATCTAAAAGACACCTTGTGGAAAATAACTCATGCACAAGACTACAAAAATAATCTCCACTGTGTCCCATATCTCCTTGTAAAATTCATAAGGCAAACCATCAATACACGAGGACTTCGCATTTGGCATTGAAGAGAGTGCATAAAAAAATTCATCTTTCGTGAAATATATTTCCCATGTATACCAATCCCTAATTAAGACTTTGCACGACATTTATTTGAAGCAAGTATCATCGAGAGCCACAACTAACTCTGACAAGTCGTAATCAGAGAAAATATTTTGAAAGTGACCACTAAACATACCTCAAATCTCTATTGGGTTCTACCCAAGAGTCACATATTCTATGCTTAGACCACCCTGTCAGCAACAAATTTCCTCTTCAAGAAGTCAAAAAAGTACTTATATCCCCTGTTACCCTCCTTGATCCATTGTAGTTGAGCTCTAACTTGAGCCCCTCTAGAAATATACTCATCCTCCTTGTGAATCACCATCTCAAATCAAGTTGTGTCCTCCTGGAGGGTGATTATGAAGGTCCTCCTCCAAGAGAATATGCACCTCCTCTAATTTTTGTCAAGCCTCCTGAAGCTCTCTCCTACATTTCCTCGCAATCATATGACCCCATCCCTTGATAAACTTCACAGTATGGAGAATGGAATCCTCCCACCATAAAAGCCACCCTTTGTCCTACCTAAGAATAGGAACAAGATTCCATACACTATACACCAAATCCTTGAAATTTTCAAACTTCAAATGAGACACATTAAGCCTTAACAAAGATGAAGGTTTGGATTCCACCACATTCCCTACCAAAATATAAGTCATAATGGGCAGGTGATCTAACCATGTAAGTGTAATTATCACATCAACCAAACACATGGTGCCATAAAAAGAGATATCATCCCTTGGGCCATAGATCTGACCCAACTTAGCATGAACCCTATCAAATCCATGTCTAAATTTGGACCAGGTAAACCATTCACCATAGCCAATTCCTTTCTTCCCCCAATTGGGGTCGAACAACTAAAGAGAAGCTTTACATTTAGACCAATCCTACTTCTCTAAACCATTGATCACACAACCAATCCCTCCTCCCCCATCACCATTCCATTCAACCATGTTAAAATCTCTGCCAATTAAACATCTGGAAGAAAAGTCTCCATCCATTTCTAGAGACACATATGTGAAGGGATAAGGTTTGGCACATACACAGAACAAAAACTCAACAATCTCTGTTGAAATAGAATAGTAATCCACACACAACAATTACTCATGTCACTCTCTAAATCTATAACAAAACTATGTAGATACAAGGAAATAGTTAACACGAACCCACCTCTTCCTTGAACATGATCTGTGGCCCAGAACGAGCCATTCCAAAAATAAATCATGTGACTGTGAAGCTCAAATCCAAATGACTTGAGCTCTTGCAAAATGACTATTTCTAGCTTGACCTTTTGAAGAATTCGAACAACCTGCATTCCATGAAAAAAGAGAAATTATTTCAAAGAATAAGGGATTTTACAAAGTGTTGAACTTATTAGACATTGCCAAGGAAGGAGCTCTTGTAACACAACCAACCCCCTAAAATACGTTAGGTTGATGGGATGTAAAATTTTCTAAAATATTCCTCTAAAATTACCTTCTTTAAAGGTTTAAGGCTTTCAAGAACTATTTTTCCTTCCCAAGTCAACCTCACACCCATGTGGCATCCACGTGGGTCCTTGTGAACCATACCATTTACATAGCAGACAGGTGTGTGTTGATGTATCAAAACCCATGGTTCTGACATGGTAAGTTTCAACTCAACCCCAACACAACTGGTGGAGCCTTGGCGCAAAACCAAATAAATATGGATTCCTTTATAAATCATCTCTAACCATGCTTCTATATATTCTCCCCTATGGCACCTTAAAGTGAGACCCTTCACATATGAAGATCCAACCATTTGTCCTCCCAAGGATTTTCGCATAACAAAACTCCTGAATATAAGATGGTTTGGATATTTGTGGCTGCGACTCCCCCTTAAAATTACTTTGGAACCATAAAACGAAACCCTGAAGCATCCCGACATTTGATATTACAAAGGGATATCACCAACAATTTATTTCAGATGTCAGATGTTTTGATTAACAAGAATTAACACAAAGGTTAATGTGGCAGACCACCTAACATGTCACCTCCCATCAAAATTTTACATGTTGTTGGCATGGGACAATTACATGGCACCAACACATGGAAGATGAATCAACATCTTCCAAACGGATGTGATTATGTGGCACAAAACATGACCAGACATGGCATGCCACCTGGTAGTTGATGTCATGGCAGTATTATGTAAGTGTACCTAGTATTATGTCATTTCCACCTCATGGTAGTTGAAGTCAAAACATCATCCCCGGTGGCTATGAAACTTTCCGTTGTAACCCTGCCATATCCATAAATCAAGGATTCGAGATTTCCCAAAAATAAAATTATGAGAAGTTGTGGATTTCTGGATGTGACCTCATCCTAAGACATGTGGCATGATTTCCAACATGACACATGGACCAATAACAATAGGGCACACAGACCCACATGGAATTACATGAGTACCTGAGAGAGTCCCCCCCCATGAAACCTCACCTGGAAACTTGACCCATTTCACATTTAGGCATCTGGTATTTTCTGAAATGCACTTAACTCCAACTTCTAGATTTCCGGATATCTAGGATTCAGAAATTCAACCACATTTGGATCCTACACTCAACATAGATCAGAAAACTAAGATCAATTGCATATATGATAGGACGAATTATGTTTAAAGTAACCAAACCAAAGGCTTAGCGCCCGACAACGGGCCCACACTCGACCCGTGCAAATCCACTATGGGCACCTGTCATCCTATGTGGCACACTGTCTACCACCTATCACGACACATCAACATGACATCATACGCACATGATCTCTCCTTCATCTACAAGCTTGTAAAGGGTCAGAACTTCATGTTGGAACCCCACCCCATATGACATCTAGGGATCCAGAGTTTCACAAGGAAATGACATAAGATAAGTCTGGATTTTCAAATCTTTGGATATCCGTGATGTGATACATATAGATATATGGATATTCAAAACCTTCACTTGCACGTAATTTTAACATGGCCTAAACCTAAATTTGGGGATTCTCGATTGGATCTCTGACCAAATCACTGCACATGACCATGAGGAAAGTCTCTAGTCTTCTAATTATTTGTTCACAATATCCTTTTCACATGGACCTTCTAGGTGTAAATCCAAACACATTTGGGAATCCAAGATAGAGAAGTTTTCCCAAGGGAAACAACCCTGTAACTTAGGCTCTTTTAGGCCTACTAGTATATCACTCTTGTTTTTCAATATATATTAAAAGAGACCCATGTGTTCAAGTAAAAATTAACTAGGTGAAATAAGGAATCAACAGAACTAGGATCCAAGAGAAATTCAATAGTCCTTGAAAACACAGACCCAACAATTATATGCTCGAACAACACTCTACAACAATTAGCTAGAATTTCCTCACATGGGTTTCATGTTATTTACTAAAGTATATCATTGAACTACATGATGCTTGTGTTATACTTCCAAGAGGAAAATTAACCAAAAAGTAGTTTATCGTGCATACAAGAAATAGGAAACCAACATCCATTCATTCCCTTTTAGTTTTTAGAGAGTTTAACAACCTGTAGGTGAACACCATACATGCAGAAAACACTAACTATGTACTCAATTCATCAGTTCTCAAGAATTTTCTCAACAAACCATACAACTTCATGAAAATTGAGAAAATACACATATCCAGTAAAGAACAATAATTACATAATGGTATACTTATATTTTTAAAAATAAGGTTGGCCAAACCAACTAACTAGGGGTGAGCGCCTTTTCACCTAACTTTATGCTCTATTGTACTTATAATTTCTACAACAGGCCACTCCTGTGTGAGGCCATGATACCACCAGGGAAGATCAAATGTCTCTTAATAATATTTATGGAAGTGAAGGCCACTCTCCTTCACTGTCAATCATACAATGAAAATTCCCTATGACCCATGTAGCCCAGGGCCTCAATGAATCTCTATATGTCTCTCTAGTTGTATTCAAGTGCATAGAGATTCCTTTCACTATCTCTATAATCCTTTAGTTCTATCCCTTCTCAATGTTGCTTCCTTTTCCTAGAAGAAATCTCATTTCATTGGGTTTAATCTGATTGAATTATAGTCAAACTCAAAGCACAAAAACCATTATTTTCCTCTGGTTCATTTCTCCCTACATTCCAAACACTTCCTCTATATCAACCTAATTCTCCTCCTTCTCCCCCTAGAAGGTTCTCGATTGTTCCTTTGCTTTTGTAAGATACACTCGTTGGTCAACTCCTAAAATAAGGTGGGTACTATGTTGTATTTGAGGTTGACAATCTTCAACTGTCCTAGCCATCCTCCATTCCTCCATTAAGGTGCGAAGTTGGTTTCTCAACCATATAAGGTCTCTCCAACAAATCCTTATAAAACATAAATTTAAGTATAGAAATGTTATCCTAAATTATTTACAGTTCATTATTCAGCATATAACAACTCACTGTTCATCATAATTTAAAATTTAGCAGCATAATAATGAATAACATTTTCAACATAAAAAAAAATAATGAACAATATAACAATAATTAATACAAAATAATAATGATGATAAATACCTCAAACTGATGTTGTTCTGAAACTATGCCCCAAGCTGAAGCTATGACCAAAACTGACTAACCTCCCAGCTAGCTAGGAACAACCTATCATGCTCCCTAGCCCCAGGTTTCCTTACGGTTTCCTGGCCCCCAAGCCCAAAATTCCTAGCAACAGGTGCCCCCTGTGAAATTCCTCAAGCAAGCTCCTCAAGAAAGCTGCCAGTAAATCTAGAAATACAGATCCAGTCCCCAAAACTCCCTCTCTTCACCTTCCCCTTCTCTCCTATGAAAATATTACCCCAAAACAAAAGAAGACCCCTTTCCCGAGTGTTTCCCCTTGCCTTATCCTCCTTTCCCTCATTATTCGCTGCCTTATCCCCCCATTAAACCTCAACCACCTTATCTCCCCCATTAAACCTCAACCACCTTATCCCCCCTTCCACAAATGGGTCCATCTACCGATACACTAAGTCTCCAAAATAAAAATTAATAATTTATTAACTAATATTCATTAAACAAATATTTAATCATGAAATTAATTAATTAATTAATTAAACTAAAGTTCATTAAACAAATATTTAATCATGAAATTAATTAATTAAACTAATATTCATTAAACAAATATTTAATCATGATAATTAATTAATTAATTAGGGTTGTTATATACACCCACCCTTCAGGAAACTTCGTCCCNATTAAACTAAAGTTCATTAAACAAATATTTAATCATGAAATTAATTAATTAAACTAATATTCATTAAACAAATATTTAATCATGATAATTAATTAATTAATTAGGGTTGTTATATACACCCACCCTTCAGGAAACTTCGTCCCAAAGTTAAATTATTTTATGATACAAGGGAAATGACACATGATTCACACATTCATATCCAATAAACAACATTATCAGTAAGTAAGCCAAGACAACTCATACATACTAGTGTACATGTGCAATAAATGCATGTATATCTAGTACATACAAGTCTTGTACATGTACTAATAACAATAACTATCACCTCTGTAGTATTTTTTGTATGCATCCAATCCAATCAACAAGACTATTCATTTTATAAAAGATAATAAACCAATCAAATGTTTGTGAAATCCCTTAATTACAATAATCTAGCCCAACAATGTTTATTTAGACAATTGTAGTTCAGTTAAGTAATCATGAATATACATATATACACTTTTTCTTTTCAGGAGGAAAAACAATAAATTCCACCATAAGGCAATTTTTCATACACTCTCAACTATTTCTATTCATCCTTCCTCCCTAACTTGCTTCCATCATCCATTCCTATCCTTCCTTTGTTGGACTGTTGCGCCTCTTTTGTCACCTTAGTGAGAAAAATAGAGGTGCTTGAAATCTCAGTTGGGTTTGTTGAGCAGGACAGCTGCAAGGAAAAATGTTAGAAAAAGAAATATAAAACAACAACTAAGAAATAAACTAAGAAATAAAATTACAACTAAATTTATAAGCATAGGGACATAGAGACAAAACGAACAATGAGACCCATGTCACCAACGATAAGGGTGATATTAGTGAAATAAAACATCGAGAAGCAAGGGGAATATGAGTCCCTTCTTCCTCCAAGGGAGGGCTCTTGGACCCCCACAAGTAAGCTCTTCTTACAACTTTGGAAATGAAAATGAAAATGGTGAAATAATTCTTTGCTAATCCACTCAAAGGGTGAGATGGATTTCCCAATGCAATGATGCAAGTATACTCTTGGAAAGGATAGAAGAGTCCTCAAGAGAATAATGGAAGCATAACTTTTCTTTGAATTCCTTGAAAAATGAAGTGTATCCATGGCCTTTTTATAGAATTCCTTTGAGCTATTGTTCAACTAGTTTGTAGTGTGTAAATAGGCTAATTATGGCATTTCTAGGTCTTTGACCAGCCATCCAGTCAAATCCAATCCATATTTGAGTGTCAAATCGGCTTGCGAGCTTAACCAGAAGTGGGTTGGAGGCCGACCACTCTCATAAATGTGTTGTTTCTCGGGGGCACGACTTTTTGCGATAACAGTTGCGCATTGTGCGCATGTGCATGAATTTGACGCTTATGTTTCATGCATGTGCGCACACACCCAGTGTCTTCATAGCACCCTTCAATTTTTCACTATTTTGTATAGTTTTTGACCCTTTATGAATGCTTTTGTGTTAATTCAGGTCCATGGATGACTTCATAACTGTTTGACGATGCTGAATTCTTGTAACCATGTGCGGACGAAATTTCAGTGATAACAGATGCCCCCTGATGGATTAGGTTAGGAGCATATGTATAGCCAAAATCCATCAATGTTTCTTCTGCTGAGAGTGTTGTTGTAAGAGAGAGCAATAGTGGGATCGTCCAGAGCGATCCGTTGGAGGGGAAAAGGAACTAGTAGAACCCAACCTTCCATGAGGTGTGTAAAAAAGAAAACTGTGTACAAACGAGGCAGGCATGCCCCATGCTCGTGTCATGTAACTCAAAAAAGAGGAATGAAGTGTTTGTGTAGACAACTGCAGTGCCCTAAGGGGCGATCATGATAAAGGCAGAAGAAAATTCTGGGGATGAACATACTCTGAATAGTAGGCAGTGACCATAGTAATAAGTATCACGGATTCTGTGGGCATTTATGGCCCAACCAAGTTCAGAGGTCTTTGACAAGTAAAATATCTAACTACAATAGTCGCAAAGTAAGACCCACCGTAACATGAGAAAGTGTTGACATCGAATGTTATGGGGGTCAACGACAGCAAGGAGCAATTGTGGTTCTCCTTATGTCATCCGAGATCTCTCATTGGATGGGTAATGAGAATCAAGATACTGTCACCCTTATGGAAAACTGTGCTGATGTCGACAAAAAAGGGGGACGCGACTCCCATAAGAAAATGGCTTCGTGAAATCTACTAGGTGAGGTTATGAAGTGGAGGAGGTACATGGACAAAGTCAAGATGTAGTAAGACTCAAGACTACCCTTGGTTGGAGTATATGTGAGATAAAAGTGGCCGCAATCGTTCAACAAGGTCAAGTATCAGGGAGACAACAAGATAGGGGATAAGTTGTGCCAGAGGTGGGACAAGGTTAACAAACTCAGAGGGGAGAGGTAAGTGGCCTGTGGGATACTCTGAAGGTATGGCGATGTCATCAAGGGTGGATGATAAGTAGTGCCCCAACCAAGGGTAACATGGGTTGTGTGTGGCCAAAAGGGGAAGAAGGTCGTCAAAGGTGACGACAAAAAGGTAATGTAACTGCTGGAAATAAAGGCGTTTGTACAATAAATAAAGAATACTATGGGAGAACTGTACAAATACAGAAACAGATGCCCCAGTGTGATATGGTTGGCCCGGGTAGGGCATAATTTTCTCGGAGAAATGATGGAGGGTGGGGGCCCCATGGGTGGGTGTTTGTATGAGGTAGGTGAAATGAAGGGAAATTTGCAGATGTAAAAACAGATTGTGGATGAAATGGAGGGTTCATGCTACTGTGGAGGTGCAACCCAAAAATAGAACGGTGGAGAGATAATCTGGGAGTCCATTGGGAAAGCTAGCAAAATGAGGAGGAGTATGTGGCTGGTTCACGACATGATGTAAGACTATTGGGACTCCCATCCCTAAAGGGTTTTGAAAAAACAACATGAGTGTCAAAAGCGCAAAAGGGTGCTATGAATGGGACAACTCATGCGGGTAAGAGTGCTATCGAGTGACAGTACCGACGATGCAAATGGAGGTGTGGGTACAGCAGAGCCGGAAATGGGGATCCTAGAGGCAAATGTCAGAGGGTGTGACTGGAAATGTAAGTGATATTAAGAAGGAATGACTACATGCCAGTGCTGAGTATATACCTGAAGGGGTTTTGTGGATGTATGATGACCAAGTACCTGCAAACATGAAAACCAAATACCCGATGTGAACAATATCTGAAGAGGATCGAATATATGAGCATGTATTTGATAATTGTGAATATGCGCATGCATACCTAATCAGGGTATGAAAAATGGTGGCCCGGGTCTCAGGATGAAAAGAGGCCTAGGGATTGTCGTGATGTTGATCCCGTGGCTGAAGACGGATCGAGGAATGGACGCCCGGAGCTCCCGGAATGGTGAGTGGAAGTTTGGAAAAAGGGCTTATATATAGCTGTAGGGCCCACATTGCCACCTCATTTGTACTTGCTGCTATAGTGATTGGACGAGAAGAATTTAGAGGAGATTGTGATATTCTAGGAGGACGAGGCATCCAATCGAGGACCAATGAGCTTCAGGTTAGTGGTATGATCATCCTGCATAGAATTAGGGTTTCATTTTTTAGGCAGGGGTTGTACGGAGGGCCGTACAGAGGGTTTGATGAGTGTGGGCCCCACGTGCGCGGGAGATCGGGAAGTAGGCATGCATACGTGCACGCCTGCCTACCAGGTAGGTGCACATGGGAGCGTTGGTAAAGGGGTAGAGGGCACGCACTATGTGCACGCCTGTCGACTGAACAGGCGCGCACATGTGTGCGCCTGTAGAGTGAAAAAGCGCGCCTGAGAGTGCACCTGTGTAATGAACAGGCGCGCCTGTGGTTTAAACAACCGCGCCTTGGAGGCAAGGTTGATGGGTGTAAAAATTATCTTTTTGATGTTGTTGATTGTCCATGTGGCTGACTTAGGATGGTTTTATGTGGTTGCAGGTGAGCTTTGTGCAGGATGCCGATTGGTTGGCGAGAGCGGGATTGGTCCCAGTTGCGAGACGCCGTGGCTATTGAGGAGCCAGGTGTACGTGTGACTTTGGAAACCTGTGGGCTGCTGAAGTTGTTTGAGTGCCCATTGATACGGGCACAGGAGTATCTCCTGCAGTTTCTTATCCGGATGTGGAGTTTGGACCTGCACTGCTTCATAGTGCGGGGAGAGCAGATTCCCTTTGCTGCGGTGGAGGATGTATATTTTTTGACTGGGCTCCCGTTTCGGGGAACACCCCTACCAGTAGAGCTGGTGCTACCGAGGATATGCCGCTAGTGATGGTTGGCTGGAGATATTGTTCGGGGCCGAACTTTATGTCCGACACAGTCGTGAGAATTGGGGCGATGGATTCCCTAGCGCATCGTTGTATAGCATCGATGATTATGAGAGTTNCGCCTGGGGGTTGACGCTGCATGCCAGGATGGTAGGGCAGTTGGACCATTGTCGGTCCACGGATGCTGGCGAGTTTACCTTTGGGTCCATCCTGGTGGCCTAGTTTCTGGAGAGGGTGCCTATGTTGTGCCCAAGGATTTTATTGGGTGTGCCTGGGGTACGAGAGCCATGACTGAGGCGGTGGTCGACTGTGTTGATTCACCATGGTGGTGGCGAGGGTGGCCATTTTTTTACTACAGAGGTGGCGCAGGTATGGCGACAGATGCTGCAGGTGATATTGCGGTACCCCTATGCCGGAATTGACTTCCAGGAGGATCCGGACATGGTGCTACCTCTAGGGGAGGTGTTTGACCACCGAGGTATGTTGATGATGTTGATATATATGTTTTTTGTGATTTGAGATAGCATGACATATTTATGCTGATATTATCTATTTCTTGTTTGTATGTTCAGATGTGGCACCTCGCGGGCGCGAGGTGGAGTTGCAGAGAGCACTGGCTTGTCAGGATCCTGAGAGACTATTGCGGGGAGAGAGACGTCGGCATGAGGACGCCGCGGTGCGACTAGTTGATCCAAAGAGGGCAGCGAGGAGACACCAGTTTGATGACCCTGGTGCTGGGCCATCACATGCTCCTCCGATGGCTATCGGAGTAGATTTTGAGGGCATAGACCATCGCCTGGAGGCGGTGTTACAGGACGTGCCTGAGGGCATGTGGTCTCGCATCTAGGATGAGGGTATCCTGGAGTAGTGTGTGGGGATTTTGCCACCATGGTGGGCCGTAGTGCAACGGGCAGCAGTAGCTGGTGCTGCGATGACTGGACGACTGTCGCCGGGGCAGGAGGGACCGGTAGGGGGTGGACCACCACCGCCTGAGGGAGGGGCAAGTGGTGGTGAGCCACCAACACCTAAGGGAGGGGTAGGCGGGGGTTCTCTATAGGCACCATGAGTGGTGCTCTATGTATTGATGTATTTTTTGTATACAGGCTGGTGAGCCCATTTTGTACCGAGGTGCTTCATTGGCCTGCGGATAGTTGTATTTTTGTATGTAAACATTTGGATGGAACTGTGGACCTTTCGATATATACATGAGTATACATTTTGAGATCTATGTGGTGTTTACATGTGTTTTGTTAATGTATTGATGATGTCTAATCTATATATGCTATGACAGGTTGTTCATATGTTTATGTATGTGTAGAGGTAGCTTGATGTGATATATGTAAGTCTAAAACAATATTAGCTAGGTTATCTGTAATTTGATTCAATTGTCTTGGAATATGTGTAAATGTAATGGAATCAAAATGTCGAGATAAAAGTCTAATTTGCAGGTATTTGCGAAAGAGGCAAGGATTGCATACGTGGTACACATTGTTGAGCTGGAGAACGACTAGTTGTGAGCCGAGAAAGACGCTAAGGTGACAAATACTGTGATGTTGGGCATCGGCCAGGAGGCCAATGACGACAGTGTATTCGGCTTGGTGGTTGGTCGTTGACCCCAAACATATGCCGCTCGAATGGAGAATTTCATGTGAGGGGGTGTAGAGAGCCCAAGCAACCGAAGTGAGTTTTTGTGTCCAACGGCTGGTGCCGTTGGTGTAACCGATGTGGTAGGATGGTGGAGGAAGCATATGTCAATAGCAAAAATGAGAGTTTAGACGTGAGGGATGGAAAAAAGATTAAAAACACTATAAAAGAAAGAACCTAAAGTAGAATGACTATGTTTAAGCATGGAATTTCTTTAAGTATAACCTGTTGACGGGTTCTTTGAGAGAGAGGCCTTCAGGGGAGGCCAGGATGTATGTGTCTTTGGTGAGGCAATGTTGGATAATGTATGGGCCATGCCATAGTGACTCGAATTTTCCATGGCCAAAGGTATCATGGGTGATATCATAAGTCAGGAAGAGGTCGCCTTCGCGAAATGAGCAAAGGTTGACATGTCGATCAAAGGTAGCCTTGGATCATTTTTTAGCTGCCTCATTGTTCTGTAATGAAGATCAACGATCTTCATCCAGAGACTCTAAGTTCAGTAAGCACTGCTCCATTGGAGCGGTGTCAGGTAATAGCTCAATTGCAGTGCGTAGAGTGGGAATTTCACACTCGATGGGAAGAGTGGCCTCAACCCCATGGACCAGATGAAATGGTGTGAAACCAGTAGTTGTTTTCACAGCCGTACGGTAAGCCCATAGCGCTAAAAATAACATGTGATGCCAATTGGTCTTATGTTTATTAACTGTGCATTGTAACATGGTCTTGAGGATCTTGTTAACTGCTTTGACCTTTCCGTTAGACTGAGGGTAATATGGTGAGGCAAAATCGTGAGAGAATCCTAACCATGATGAGAGTTTGATGAAGATCTCATTCTCGAAGTGTTTCCCATGATCGAAAATGAGTTGGAGTGGTACTCCAAAGCGAGATATGACATGGTTAAAGAAAAAATGTGTTGTGGTGTCAGTGGTGTTGTTGAAGGTGGGAATAGCTTCTGCCCATTTGGTGAAGTAATTGACTGCAACAACAATGTATTTGTGGCCATTGATGGAGGGGGGATTATAAGTCATGAAGTCGATGCCCCATTTACAAAAAAGGCTGACAATGATGACTAGATGAAGAAGAGAAGGGGGACCTCGGGCTTTATTGGCGTAAAGCTAACATTGCTCACATCGTTTCACGGCGTGAATGCAATCATGAAACAAGGTAGGCCAAAAGTAACCTGCTCGGATAATCTTTTGAGCAGTGGATATTCCCGAAAGATGGCCCCCACATGTGTCACTGTGGCAGTCATTCAAGACTCTATCGACCTCGTCAATGGTTAGGCATCGATGAAGAATGGTGTCGACTCCCCGCTGGTATAGGATGTCTATGATGAGGAGGTAGCGGGAGAATATGATGATGATCATCTCGTGAAAGGTGGTTACCGAACTTTTGAGTTCAGAGGTAGACGAGGAGGTCACCGTACCAAGGATCATCCGAAGTGATGTAAAAGAGGTGTTCGTCGGAAAAGTTGGTGTTGACAGGGGTACTGGTGGTGTCAAAGGGGAGGGTCGTGACAAGTTTAGCGAGAACAAGGGCCTTCTTACTATTGGGTGTTGAGAATTCTAAATCGTACTCCTGAAGGATAACGATCCATCGAGCAAATTTTCCATTAATTTACCGAAAACTAAGAAAGTATTGCATGGGGTTGGAATCTGCTACAACCTTGGTTGTGCGAAGCAGAATGTAGTGGCGCAGTTTTTGGACTGTGAGGATGACTGGAAGAGAAAATTTATCTTCATTTTTATACTTCAACGGTGGCCCGGAGAGGTTTTTACTAACGTAATAAATGACATTCTCACGATTGTCATCACCTAGTTGGACGAGAACTCCTGCTACTGACAAAGCTGATGCTGATACGTAGAGGATATAGTCACGATTGTAGTCAGGTGCACTAATTAAAGGGGCATTGGAGAGCGCCATTTTAAGATCGTCAAATGACTATTGGGCATGGTCATCCCAGTGTAATGGGATGTCGTGACGTAGTAAGTGAAGGAAACTGTGTGCACGTATGGCGTAGTCTGGGACAAATCGCCATAGAAAGTTAGATTTTCCTTGTAGGCTCCGAAGTTGATGTAAATTCTGGGGAGGTGGAATTTCATTGATAGCTTGGACTTTGAGGGGGTCCATACTAATACCACTTTGGGAAACGATGAAGCTGAGGAGGCACCCAGAGGTGACATAGAAAATGCACTTGAGGGGATTCAAGCGAATGTTGTACTGATGACACCATTGGAAGATGATTCGCAAATCATCGAGATGTTGGGTGCGTTTCTTGGATCGAGCTATGAGGTCGTCCAAGTATGTGAGGATGATATGAGCTAGATCGTGAAAGATGTATTTCATAGCCCGTTGGAAAGTTGCGTCAGCATTCTTTATGCCAAAAGGCATGACACGATATGAAAAAGTACCCCAAGGGGTAGTGAATGCGGTTTTATATTGATCGACTGGGTGAATTTGAATTTGATTATAACCAAAGAATCCATCCATGAAGGATAGATCCTCATGGCCTGCGCAGTCATCGATAATTTGATCAATGAAAGGTGTGGGAAAGTTGTCTTTGGGACATGCGTGATTGAGATCGCTAAAGTCTGTGCAGATGCAGATAGTGCCCTATTTTTTGTTAACGAGTACAGGGTTGGAAACCCATGATGTATAGGCGATGGGGTAAATGAACCCGACAACACGTAATTTATCAATTTCGGCTTTGATGGCCGCTGCTTTGGATGGGTGTAGCGGTCGTTGATTTTGGCGAACTGGTGTAATTTCGGGCTAGGTGTTGATGTGATGTTCGATGATAGAGGGATCGAGGCTAGGCATTTCTGTGTATGACCAGGAAAAAATATCCCGATATTCCAGGAAGAGGGATTTATAGGTGGTGATTTCCTGAGGAGTGCAAGAAGCTCCAATGGTGATTTCCTCGACGATGCCATTTTTATGGAAATGTCGATTTTAATGGTTGGGGAAATGTTGGCCATGTTGCCTTATTCAAAAGCATCAGGGGCAGGAATGGGGTTCTTGAACTAGTCGATAGGCCCTGAGGGGATAAAATCCTTGGTTTCGACAGCACAGATGGGGTGTTGGTTAGGAGGCGTGGATGCTTCCTTTGGAAAGAAGAGTGCGCGGTGGTGCAATGCATCCCAGGGATAGTCTATGTGGTTTAACTCTTCGTCGCAGTGGAAGTGACGGGAATACAAGGGGTCATGAGGAATGATATCGGTGATTGTGGTCGTGTGGATGCCCCCTAGTGATGAAGAAGTAGGGGGGATGGCGCAAGGAGATGGTGATGGTTCGCTCGACATAAACTAGATATTGAAGTACTGAGGAGTACTCGTGGTAGTATGTAGGGGAATGAGCGGGAGAGTTGGGGGGATTGGGGGGTGAATCCTCAGACAAGTCATCTAAG
>SNQJ01S0044747.1:39075-49649 GCA_010110895.2 Picea sitchensis | reverse complement strand
TGTATAGTTGATGATGTTCGTACATAGTTGATGAGTAGTTGATACATGATTGGTACATACTTGGTACATGGTTGGAGGCACTTGTTAGTATTATTTTTGACACATGGTTTATGGATGATGTAGCATACTTGTATTATTAGAAGCACATATTGATCTTGGTGTTGATTATGAGTTGTTTTGTTATACTTGGTTGATGCACATCTTTGAGAGTTGTCTTGGTGATTGATATTGGTGAGTAGATCTGATTTGGTTGATAAAATTGATGAGATAGGTTGTTTGGATAGATTGTTGTGACAGGTTATTTATACAGGTCTGGTGCATGGTTGATGCAATTGTTCATGGTATAGGTTGATGTACAAGTTGGTGCATGGTTGATGAACTTTTTTATGGTACAGGTTGATTACAGATTGGTTGGTATAGGTTGGTGCATGGTTGATGCACTTGTTTATGGTACAGTTTGATTACAGGTTGGTTGGTATAGGTTGGTGCATGGTTGATGCACTTGTTTATGGTACAGGTTGATTACAAGTTGAGGTATAGGTTGATGCATGGTTGATGCATGGTTCAGGTTATTGGTATAGGTGTACATAAGTATATCTCACAGTGATAGTGTGATAGTGGTTCCATCATTTTACTTATACGTCAGGGCGGTTGGATGGGGAAAGAACAAGTGGTTGTATCCACCTTCTGGTTGTATCTGGAGAACATAGGGGGTTGTAGCCTCCCTATGGTTGTAGCCAAATAATTGGGGAGTTGGAGCTTCCCTCAGGTTGCAGCTTGAGAAACTAGGGAGTTGGAGCCTCCAATGGATGTGATTCTTCAAGACATATAAGAAAAATCATTATGTGGTTTTCTCCCGCTTTGGGTTTTGACGTAAAAAACTGGTGTACTATGTATGTGTATGATTGTTCATTTGTTCATTGCTTATTTAATCTGCAGTTATTGGATGATAATGCTACATTGATATAACACTTGGATTATATGGTTAAAAAGGATTAAATTTCTCTATTACTGATTCACCCCCCCTCTCAGTAATCCATCAGGTCATCCTTGGGAGGAGACGTGCAGTCAGTGGAACTTCCAATCTTGAGGAGATCATCACCATACATGTGATCAAAGGTATAGTTACCCGATCTCTTCTCTTATTTTCTTTATTTACATTAGTTTTGGTATGTTTAGGGTAGAGTAAAATAGATTAACTTTTAGACAATTATTCGCTCTGTCTACATCTTAACCCCTGTTGTAGTTAAAGGGGGGGTTTTCCAACTAGCAAGGCCGAAATTCCTAGAGGTTTCCCAAGCAAGAAATGTACAACTTGGTCAAATATGGGTGCAAGAATTTAGAAGGGAAATTAATTGATCTTGTTTATCTTTGCATGTTTCTACTAGAGGACTTGGAGGACCTCATATTCACTTATTTTGTATCTTGGAGGCATATTTATCCCAAGTTCTATATCTTATCCATATCTGGGGATCCTATGTATGGAGGTAAGATTATTATCTAAATAAAGGTCAGATCTAAGGTTGTTTCTCATTCTCTTGTGTTGTCTCTCTTATATCTTATTATTTTCATATGTTTTTGTGTTATCTTCATCATTTGTATGCTATAAAACCCAATAAAACACTTCCAGCCCAACTTTGAAAATCAACCTACAAAACAATCAAGCAAAATCATACAAACAAATCGGAAATAAACACCTAAGTTCTTAGCAAATATTCTTGGGAGCATTACAATGGTATCCGAGAGAATTCCTTCGCTATAATGTGATCAAGCTAATGCCTAGAAGGACATGCCATGGGGGACAAACTTTATTAGGGATTAATGAAGGAGAAGAGCTAGAATTCAGTATGGGGAAAACTCATGAGCTAGAAAATGAAACGTCAGATGAGGCAACCTTCTTAGCCGAAATGGTGACTCAAACAATGAATGATGCACTACAGAAAAACCAGATTATTATGCAGTGAAACCTAGAGGAGATGCATGACCATTTATCCTTGGGGTAGGAAGAACTCAAACTATCCTTTGAAAATTTCCAAAGAGGGCAGGACATAATGATTTCCTTAATGGAGGAATAGAGCAAGCATCAAAGTATTCTTTCTCAATACTTGATGGAGTAAAGGCATGGTAGGGATCCACCCCTATTTGGTGGAAATAATGATGTTACTAGTTCTCATGGGGGGAATGGGAGTCATGAGGAGTCCATAAATAAAGGATATGCAGAAGGGAATAGACCAAATGAAGGTCTACCTACCCAATCTAACACAACTAGCATATATACTCCTAGAATGTACATGCCTACCTTTTCGGATGCACAAAAAAGGGACACTATTTCCTTGAACCATGAGAGTCTAGGGGATGAATGGGAGACCACAAAAATGGAGTAAAACACCATGAGTGGGGGATCCAGGTGATAGGTTTCCATGGGGGAGTATTTCCATATCAAGATGAAAAGAAAGTCCAAAGATCATTATATAGGTGATAGTAAGATAGGGCGCAAGGAAGGAATAATGGAGTTTCCAACCTTTTATGGATCAAATAAAATATCATCCACAACATGGATGCAAAATATGGATTCTTATCTCCAATTGAATATTATGGAGGAAGGAAATTCCATCAATTTTGCAACATTGTACTTGATGGGCAAGGCACATGATTGGTGGTTTCATGGGATGACCACCTTGGGACATGATCATGTCACTTATGATCATGATTTCACCCAGAGACTCATTGACATATTTGACAGGGAGGATCCATAGCTTCATTTCAGAGAGCTCACACAGATTAGGCAGACAAGATCAGTTGAAGCCTTCATTGAGGATTTTCAGAGAGTGTTGGTTATGGTTCTTAACGTGTCAGAATCTCGATTACTAATGATGTATATAGAAGTCTTGAATGAACCTATGTGAGGATGGGTTAAGTGTTTTAATCTTGTATTCTTCTTATAGTATGCCACTGATCACACCCGAGATCTAGTTGGGGAAGATAACAAAACATGTTCACACCTAGACCTCGAATCATTACAATGGGCTGAGATGAAAGATGGCGTATGCATGAATTCTTTAATATGGAAGGAAGTAGTGGGGATCACAAGAAGTATCCTATAGACATGCAAATAATCCTTCAAAAACATAAAATCATCTTTGAATCAATTCCTCCAGGTCAACCACTAGATAGGGGGTTTGAACACATCATAGAACTGGAAGAAGGGGCCAAATCGGACATCACTACACCATACAGGAACCCCAAGAATCATGAAGATGAGATTGATAATTCTATTAAATAATTATTAGTCATGGGGCATATTATACCAAGCTCAAATCCTTTTGCATCATTAGTTGTGTTGGTGAATACGAAAGATGGAACAATGTGCATGTGCATTGATTACATGGCCTTGAATAAGAGAACCAGAAAAGACATGTACCTTGTTCCTAGGATTGATAAGTTGTTGGATGAGCCATGTACCATGTACCAGAAAAAAGTGAAATTAGAATGACTGAGGTACTTTATATGGGGGGGAAATGGGTACATGTACACCAAGAAAATATCTAAGCCATCATTAACTAGCCCACACCCAAAACACTCACATAGCTCAAGGGGTTTCTAGGTAGTTGCAGTTATTACAGGAAGTTTGTCAAGGGGTTATCCAAATTATGCACACCTCTAACTAATTTGAATAGGAAGGGTTCATTTAAGTGGAGTCGTGAGGCATAATTAACCTTTGACAAAATGAATAAAGTGATGAACACTTGTCTAGTATTATCCTTGCCATATTTTTCTCATCCATTCATCTTGGAGTGTGACACATGAGCAGAGGGTGTTGGATTTGTTCTAATGAAAAATAGGAAATTCACTTCCTATGAGAGATGCAAATTGAGGGGGATTGATTTGTTGTACACCATTTATGACAAAGAAATTCTAGCCATGATGCATGCTTCGGCCAAATTCAGGAAATATATGGTGGGTGAAAAATTTGTGGTTAGGACAGATCATAATAGCCTCAAGTACTTCCTTGAGAAGAAGGACCTTAATGAGAGAAAACAAAAATTGGTGAGTAAGATTCAGGCATATAAATTTTACATATAATATTTAAAGGGAAAAAAAATGTTGCGGAAGATGAATTGTCTAGAATACCATCATCCTACTCCATGTCATAGATATCAGTTGATTGGAAATATCATCTATTGGTGGAGTACTCTCGAAAACAATTGCGTGTCAGTTGATGGATGGCCAGCTATAGGATGAGAGGTACATGATTATAGATGACATAATTTATTACAAGGGAAGGATCTGTCTAGTTCCATAATCCTTATTCAAGAAGAGGGTGCTTCAATCATTTCATGACTCATCATTAGCAGGGCATTAGGTATTTCTTAAACCATACAAGTAGATAAGGGAAAGGTTCGCTTGGAAGGGACTCAAGGGAGACGTCATGCACCACATCGAGGAGTGTACCACTTTCCAATAGAACAAATATTAGCACACTCACCTAGCAGGTCTATTACAACCTCTCCCCATTCTAGAGTGCAAGTGGGAGAGTGTGTCTATGGATTTAATTACAGGTATCCCCAAGTCATAGGGGAAGGACTGCATATTTGTTGTAGTTGATCGCTTGACTAAATTTTCTCATTTTTTCTCCATATCCATGGACTTCAATGCATCTCATGTAGTAGATATATTTTTCAAGGAGGTTTTCAGGTTGCATGGATTACCCAAAATGATGGTGAGTGCCAAGGACAACATGTTTATGAGCATATTTTGGTAGGAGATATTTAGGCTAGTGGGTACTGAGTTAAATCCCAACACTACATACCATCCAAAAAAAGATGGGAAAATTGATATAGTGAACAAGTCGGTGGGAGGTTACCTCCACAATTATGTATCTGGGAAAAAAAAAGTGTGGGTCAAGTGGCTTTATCTAGGTGAATATTGCTACAACAACACTCACCACATGTCTATTGGTATGTCTCCCTTCAAATATTTATATAGTTATGATCCCCTCACTTTTGTTGAGATTGTGTTGGAGATAGAAGGGCTCCTATGGCTAAAGAGTGGATATAATAAAGTCAAGACATTCTCAAAGAGCTCAAAGACCATTTGAAAAAATCTCCCCAACACACACACACACACACACACACACACAAAAAAAAAAAAAGGAGGGGGTGTGATTCTATAAGAAACACTTTTTCATTTTGGGGTTGGTTTTAAGTTTTTGTTTGCAAAATTAAGCAGATTTAAGGCCATGATTGCCTAAGTTTGAAATTTTAACTTAAAAAAAGGGGGTTATTCTAGGAGTGCCATTTTTTGATTCAAGGTAAAAAGTAACCACTATATGTGACCTCTAAAAAAATGAGAACTCTATAGGGTTCTTGTCAAGTAGGTAACATAGTTCCAAGACTTTAAATGGACTACAAATTGCTATCTGATTTTAAATTATTAATCATTGTCACTAATTTGTATCAATATTGGCCTCTAGTATGTTATGACTTGTCCACTAAGTTAGATATGGATTTCAAAAAATGGTAAATTTTGATTATCGCACAAGAGATGAGTCGACTCAAATAGCAAGGTTCCAATTTAGAAAACCAATGGATGTTTATGATAACTATGCATCATACTTTACAATCCAGAGACATAAATTAAAGCAAATCTAAGAAGTTGGGAGTGACATTTTTTCCTCCTATATTCCTAGCCAAGACATGCAACGACTATTAAGAAACCCCATGCTATTTTGAGGAATACACTCTACCCTATTTTTAGAAAAGACAATTATCGAAATAAAGAAACAATTGAAGGTGGAGGACTATAAAAGAAAGGAGAGAAGGCACTCTAGGGGATTCGTATTTTTCTGTGTAAAGGCCAAAGTTTTCAATTCTGTAGATCATATAGATAAATCAAAATGTATTGAACATCTATAAAAGTAGAGCTCAACCAATAATTTTTCAATCATGAGGATTCAACCCTTGTTTATCATGCATTTTCTTCAGTTTTTGTAAACTTCTTTGAGTCTCATTGAATTTTTCTTTAGTGATTTGTAAGCTTCTGTCTAGTCATATGAATGAATATATTCCATATTTGATCTTTGCATTTATTTATATTTTGGCTATCTTTATTATATGAAGTATGAAAGACTTGATCTCAACATTTATTTATCTTTTGGTTATCTTTATTATATGAACTATGAAGGAGTGTTCAAAATATTCAATATTGTTATGTGAACAATTAAACTGCATAAAGGAAGGAAGAAGACTATCTATTTGAAAATGAAAGCATCGATATTTGAAACAATGTTGAGAGAACGTAAAAGAATTCGAAAGAAATGAAAAATGAAAAGAAGACAACATTGCAAGCATTGAAATATACAAAGAATTGTCCATTTTTTTATTACCAATAACCAAATAAATAGCAAGGGAATATCTAATCGTTCCCTATGAATAGTACATTCATGTGTATGTAAAAATATATAATAATAGTTGTAGAAACAAAATGAAAGAATGGATGGAATAGAACATAATAAGAATGGTTGAAAGGGCAAGGCATGGAGAATTCGTCAAGTGAATCAATGGTATTTATATCAGAGGAATTATTAAATTTTATGGGATTTATCGATGAATGCTTGGTACATCTATGATGATGATAGAAACATATTTAAAAGAAGCAAGACTTGCAAAGAAGCAAGTCTTTTCCTTCAAGGAAGATATTCCATTGGTTTTCTTAAATTCTATAGTGTTGGCTTATCAAGCTTGGATAAGGTAACTAGATGGAACCCTAGTGTGAAACTCAAGCTTCCCAATAATCTATCTAGGATAAATCTCATTTTTTTAATTTTAAAATCATACATGTTTGATACATGTTTAACCTATTTATTTATTAAAAATTCTTTTAAAAAATGTGTGTGTATATAAAATACATACACAACGTTATCAAAAGTGCATAAATTTTCTTATGTATAACGTCATGATGAACACATCATGAACTCTAGCGAAGAATTTCATGACCTGGTAAACTGATAAATTGAGAACGTCGGTGAAACATAAAGTGAATAAATACCTGAGCACATCATAAATTTTAGTGAAGAAATACATGACATGGTAAATTGAAAGCGTGGTTGTATCATAAAATCCATTGATATTTTAAATGTGTGAGAGTTATGCTTTGATTTTTTATTTTAGAGGTCATTTTGTTTGTAAGCATCCTTCTCTTTTAGCCTCATGACATTGACATTATTTTATGACATACATAGAACGTTTTTCAAACGATTAACTAAATAGGTTAGGTGTGTGTATGCCCATTGAAGAAAATTAGGAGGACAATATGATGACATAATATCCCAAGTTGATTAGAAGGACGAGGAAGTAGGAGGATGTCATGATGTCATGATAATGATGAATATTATGCCTTTAGGGCTCAACATGAATAAGATGATCATCGAAAACAATCATAATCGTAGATATATTGTTTCCAACTAGTTTTTGGATCGACCTTGACATGATCAATTAAGATTGAACAATGATGGGTTCCAATGTTTACCTATATTACATGTTGTCTAGATATGTAGGCGATGCTTATTTTTATGAAATGCCTCTCTTGATATGGATTTCCATATGAACAAATATTATTCGTTGTATTTTAACATGATATAGGTGATAATTTTCTCATCTTCCTCACATTCAAATGTCTGGAGATGGTCATAATAGGTCTCTACTCAACCACCCGAAGAAGATGAGAATTAATAATTGTATCATGAAAAATGACCTTTTGTACTTGGATTAGAATTGAAGATATGGAACTACAGTTTCTTGAATTTACAATTCTACCATGATAGAGGCTTCTTCCATTACATTTATTTATTTTTATTTGGAAGAATTTTCATTACCATGCAATTTTTTTATAATTTATAAATTAAACAATGTTATATGTTATACTTTATTTAATATAAGCTCGTATTAAATTTCAATGTCTAAGTTTATAAAGTAAACAATGGCTGAAAGGTATCATTATAATTGTTATTTTTCATTACAATAGTTGTGTAAACAATGAATGCAATGTGTCATTATAATTTCCATTTGTTATTAGTCATTGATCTAGGGTTATGCAACCTCTACATGATACAGGGACAGCTACCTCAACCAATTTGACTATAAGGAGTGTGCATATAACATTGAAGCTAGTTGGAGATACTCTTTAAACACAAGAAAGTTAGCTACTCTTTAAATACAAGAAAGTGAGCTACTATACTTGTATATCTTCAACTCATTTTGAGATGTAGATTGGTTGTGTATTGCTCATGGATACACTTTATATAGTTATATGACATGGATATGTAGTGTATTTGATTGGAATCCATGATTTAGTTCATCCCAAGCATGAGTATGCCCGCCTCAGAGAGACAATTGTTGTTTTGTAGATGGCACCTCCCAAACTCTGGTCCCAGGCTCACTCAATTTTGTACATTGGTGAAGAAATTCTAATGTATTTCGACCATCAGTTTTTATTTTGACCTCATGCATTAGGGGGCATCTATTATATCCCTAAAATTCCCTACTCATGCATACACGGCCTTGGCCCTCTTACTTGCATTTTTTTCCAAAGCACTGTTGAGAAGCTCTTCTTAAAAAACCATTTTTTAGAATATGTGTGCACCCTGCCCCATTACAACCCATTACAACCCATGTACATACGCTTTCTACACCATTACAAATCACGTACATACACTTTATTCACCATTACAACCCGCGTATACTTCCAGAAGTTGAAAAAATTAAAAAGTTGCAAGGAATTCATTGAAATTCACGGGCTATTGGAAGTTTCCCAACTAATCCACCTTCTATAGCCCGTCACCCAACCGAATAACCATCCTTTTTTCATATAAAAGGAGGTGTTGGGATCTCATTTCACATCAAATCATAAGAACATTGAAACTATGCCCAATTTCACTTCCCCTCCTTGCCCAAGATATTGTTTCCTTTTGTGAGATATTGCCTCAACATTCCCTCATCATCCCCTTCTTCCTCCATTCAACCCATTCCCTTACATAGAGGTGATCAGAAGGTTGAGAGAAAAATTCCATTCAAGGTGCACTTAGAGCATGGTAAAGAGGAGCCCGGGCCAAGTTCAGGGAATGGTGGTAGACACAAATTGTAAGTTGTAATGTTTGTATGAGGAATAAAAGAATCACATTTTCCTATCCCAAATGATGATGTTTTGATTATTTTCACTTATTTATAATTAACATTTAATATCTAACCCTAACTCATGAATATAATATCATGCTTGTAGTTCTGTTTTTCCTATATTTGGATGCAGGTCATCCTTGGGAGGAGACATCCAGTCAGCGGAACTTCTAATCTTGAGGAGATCATCACCAGACATGGGTTCAAAGGTATAATTACCCAATCTCTTCTCTTATTTGCTTTCTTTACATTAGTTTTGGTATGTTTGGGGTAGAGTAAAATAGATTAAATTTTAGATAGTTATTCTCTATGTCAACATCTTAGACCCTGGTGTAGTTAAAGGGGGGTTTTCCCCACTAGCAAGGCCAAAATTCCTAGAGGTTTCCCAGCCAAGAAATGTGCAACTTAGTCAAATATGGGTGCAAGAATTCAGAAGGGAAATAAATTGATCTTGTTTATCTTTGCAAGTTGCTACTAGAGGACTTGGAGGACCTCATATTCACTTATTTTGTATCTTCGATTCATATTTAGCCCAAGTTTCTATATCTTATCTATATTATTCCATATCTGGGGATCCCATGTATGGAGATAAGATTATTATCTAAATAAATGTCAGATCTGAGGTTGTTTCTCATTCTCTTGTGTTGTCTCTCTTGTATATTGTTATTTTCATATGTTGTTATGTTATCTTCATCATTCATATGCTATAAAACCCAATAAAACACTTCCATCCCACCTTTGAAAATCAACCTACAAAACAATCAAGCAAAATCATACAAACAAATCAGAAATAAACACCTAAGTTCTTAGTGAATCTGCTTGGGAACATTACAGTGGTATCAGAGATAATTCCTTTCCTATAATGTGATCAAGATAATGCCTAGAAGGAGAGGCCATGGGGGACAGCCTTTATCAGGGATTCCTGAAGGAGATAAGATAGAATTTAGCATGGGGGGAACTCATGAGCTAGAAAATGCAATGTCAAATGAGGCTGTTGAAAAAATGTAACTGCAAAGAGTATTCTTCTTATTATTGTTATTTTATTCATAGGATTAATCCCCATTGTGCATTAATCATGTTGGTAATTGTATTAGGATCAAATCCCCTTTTGTGGATTGGTCACATGGATGATTTTAGGGGCTAAATTTCGCTCATGGGCTAATTTTCCATGGTTTTTCCAAAAATGAGATTCGCTATTTTAAAAATGATTTGCCCAAATTCTATAGGATAAAGTTATTTTACCTTAACAATCGCAAAAAAATTATAAAAACTATATAAAATCCTTAGAAATTTGAATATTTTTACAAAAATATCGCCAAACATTTATAGTTGGCATATGAAGGATTAGTAAGATTTGCCAAGGTTTCTACATTTTAAAATAAATTTCCATCCTTAAAATCATCC
>SNQJ01S0044747.1:15993-34913 GCA_010110895.2 Picea sitchensis | reverse complement strand
TTGTTGTTAGACATAAAGCAAGATGTGACTGACACTGAGCTACCAGCTTATCAGTTGTGACATTGAGCCAGTGTAGTATTGTGATGTGCCAGCCTAGTGTTGTGATGAGGTATCATTTTTTTTATATACATATTGATGTAGATGATGATGGCATTCTTTCAAGAATGACGATACTGCCGATGAAGAAAAATTCTGATGACTCGTAAATGTGCTAGCCAATGTTTCAAGATGATATTGACGATACTGTCCTCTTGATGCCACTGATGATGCAGACCTCTCTTGCTTGATGTTGTTGAAGAATACCCTTCTTGTTAAGGGGGATTGTTGAAATAATGTAACTGCAAAGAGTATTCTTATTAATATTGTTATTTTATTCATAGGATTAATCCCCATTGTGGATTAATCATGTCGGTAATTGTATTAGGATCAAATCCCTTTTTGCGGATTGGTCAACAGACAATTATAATAGGAAGAATAAGAAGTTGGCCCAGGAAGTTAATTAAGAGACCCAAAAATATAATAAAGGTGGTTTTACCCACCCAGATTGAGAAGTCGGCCCTACCAGTGAAGAGACACTTCATACATGCTAGAACTTGTATAAATAAAGGAGGCTAGTGCCTCATTTGAACACAACTCACTTGCTCAGTTTGAGAGACAAGTTCTGATCTGTTACCACCAAAAGAGAGAGGGAGAAGAATGGCGCATATTTTGGAGAGGACTATCCATATTGGTTTGAGTTATTTCTTGACATTGTATTGGCAATTTATGATAAGGAAGTTTTTGTTGGGTTTTCTTCCCCTAGAGGGTTTCCCAGGATAAATGTTGTGTCTCTTGTGAATGTGTATTTCTCAGTGATATTATTTTGATGTTGCTCTTATCTATTGAAATGAAAATAACTATAATAATGGCATAAACATTAACAGAGGAAACCTTCTTAGCCGAAATGGTGACTCAAACAGTGAATGATGCACTACAGGAAAACTAGATTACTATGCAGTGCAACCCAGAGTATATGCATAATGATTTATCCTTGGGATAGGTAGAACTCAAACTATCCTTTCCAAATTTCCAAAGAGGGTAGTAAATAATGATATCCTTAATGGATGAATAGAGAAAGCATCAAGGTATTCTTTCTCAATACTTGATGGAGAAAAGGCATGGTAGGGATCCAACCCTATTTGGTGGAAATCATGATGTTAGTGGTTCTCATGGGGTGAATGGGAATCATTAGGAGTCTGTACATAAAGGCCATGCATAAGGGAATAGAACAAATGAAGTTCTACCTACCCAATCTAACACAGCTAGCATATATACTCCTAGACCATACATGCCTACCTTTTTGGATGCGAAAAAAATGGACACTAATTCCTTGAACCATGAGAGTATAGGGGATGAATGGGAGACCGCAAAAATGGAGTACAACACCATGAGCATGGGATCTGGGTGACAATTTTCCATGGGGGAGTATTTCCATATCAAGATGAAAAGAAAATCCAAAGATCATTATATAGGTGCCAGTAAGCTAGTGCACAAGGAAGGACTAATGGAGTTTCCAACCTTTGATGGATCAAATAAAATCTTAGCCACAAAATGGGTGCAAAAGATGGATTCTTATCTCCAATTGAATACTATGGAGGAAGGAAATTCCATCAAGTTTTCAAAATTGCACTTGATGGGAAAGGCACATGATTGGTGGTTTCACGGGATGACCACCTTGGGACATGATCATGTCACTTCTGATTGTGACTTCACCCAGAGACTCACTCACATATTTGATAGGGAGGATCTAGAGATTCATTTCAGGGAGCTCACATATATTAGGTAGACAAAATCAGTTGAAGCCTTCATTGAGGAGTTTCAAAGAGTGTTGGTTATGGTTCTTGACGTGTCAGAATTTCAATTACTAATGATGTATATAGAAGGATTGAGCGAACCTATGAGAGGATGGGTTAAGTATTTTAAGCCTGTAACCTTAGAGTATGCCACTGAGCGCACCCGAGATCTAGTTGGGGAAGCTAACAAAAACATGTTCACACCTAGAGCTCCAATCATTACAATGGGTTGAGATGTCATAGGTGTTTGGGTAAAGGGAAAATTCACTATATAGAAGTTTTGTCTAACACTAAGGAAGAGACAGAAGATGAGGAGGGTGGAGCTATCCATAATATACAGGTTAGCCATAAGGAGGAAGAACAAGCCTTGCATGTGCAAGGTGATGAGGTACATTACACCATGATGAAGGAATCAAGAAGGTTACTATTGCATCTATGAGTGGAGTGCCAAAGTTTAACATTTTTTCAGATGAAGGGAGTTGTACAAGAATAATGAGCAATGTTGTTACTTGATGGAGGATATTCTTACAATTTCATTAATATTGATATGGTTGGAAGGACACACATTCCAATGGTTGAATTTGAGGGTTTCTTGGTTGAGGTAGCAAAAGGTTTCCCTATGGCTTGTGACATGTATATTCCATAGATGAGATTGACATTGGGCAGGTACAACTTAACATGGGATTTCTATGTAGTGGAAATTCCATACACTAATATCATATTAGGTGTGCAGTGGCTTAGAATATTCGGACCAACTACCATCAAATACAAAATAATGAAAATGTATTTCAATGCAAAAGAAGGGAAGAAGGTCACGCTTAAGGGGATTACAAGAGATGCACATAGAATAGTGATTGCCAAGAAAATGCATGCAATATTCAGGTGTGAGGAGGTGGCCTATGCAGTGGAATGATTTATTATGGAAGCAAGTAGTGGGGAGCACAAGAATTATCCTCCAGACATGCAAAGAATCCTTCAAAAACATAAAATCATCTTTGAATCAATTCCTCCAGGTCAACCACCAAATAGGGGGTTTGAAGGCATCATAGAACTAGAAGAAGGGGCCAAACCGGTCATCACTACACCATACAAGAACCCCAAGAATCATGAAGATGAGATTGAGAATTCTATTAAAGAATTATTATTCATTGGGCATATTAGACCAAGATCAAATCATTTTGCATCATCAGTTGTGTTGGTGAAGATGAAAGATGGAACTATGAGCATGTGCATTGATTACGGGGACTTGAATAAGAGAACCATAAAAAACATGTACCCCATTCCCAGGATTGATGAGTTGTTGGATGAGATACATGGCACAATATACTTCACTAAAATTGATTTGCACTATGGATACCATCAAATTAGGATGAGGGAACATGATGTGAATAACACAACCTTCAGATGCCACTATGGGAATTATGAATTCCTTATCATTCCTTTTGGCTTGACCAATGCATCAACCAACTTCCAATCATGCATCAACCATGTGTTCAACAAACAACTGAAAATTTTCCTACTTTTCTTCTTTGATGATTTTGTAATTTACATTAGAACATAGGAGGATCACCTCAAACATATGGATGAGATCTTGAGAATCATGGGAGAACAGTCACTATATACCAAGGAAGAAAAAATTGAAATTGGAATGATTGAGGTACTTTATATGGGGGGAAAATGGGTACATGTACACCAAGAAAATATCCAAGCCATCATTGGCTGGCCCACACCCAAAACACTCACATAGATCAAGGGGTTTCTAGGTAGTTGTAGTTATTACAGGAAGTTTGTCAAGGGGTTATCCCAATTATGCGCACCTCTAACTGATTTGACCAAGAAGGGTGCATTTAAGTGGAGTCGTGAGGCATAATTAACCTTCAACAAAAAGAAGAAAGTGATGAGCACTTGTCCAGTATTATCCTTGCCATATTTTTCTTAGCCATTCATCTTGGAGAGTGACACATGAGGAGAGGGTGTTGGAGCTATTCTCATGCAAAATAGGCATCCCACTTCCTATGAGAGCTGAAAATTGAGGGGGATGATTTGTTGAACACCATTTATGAAAAAGAAATTCTAGCCATGATGCATTCTTTGGCCAAATTCAGAAAATATATGGTGGGTGAAAAATTTGTAGTTAGGACAGATCATAATATCCTCAAGTACTTCCTTGAGAAAAAGGGCCTTAATGAGAGACAACAAAAATTCGCGAGTAAGATTCAAGCATAGAAATTTGACATATAATATTTCAAGGGAAAAAACAATTTTATGGCAAATGAATTTTTTAGAATATCATCATCCTACTCCATGTCATAGATATCAGTTTATTGGAAATATCATCTATTAGTGGAGTAACTCTAAAAACAAAATTGCATGTGAGTTGATGGATGGCCAACTACAGGATGATAGGTACAAGATTACAGATGACATCATTTATTACAAGGGAAGGATCTATCGAGTTCCATAATCCTTATTCAAGAAGAGGTTGCTTCAAGCATTTCATGACTCATCATTAGCAGGGCATCGGGGATTTCTTAAACCATACAGGAAGATAAGGGAAAGGTTCACTTAGAAGGGTCTCAAGGGAGACGTCATGCGCCACATCGAGGAGTGTACAACTTGCCAACAGAAAAAATATTAGCACACTCACCCAACATGTTTGTTACAACCTATCCCCATTCTAGAGTGCAAGTGGGAGAGTGTGTCTATGGATTTCATTGCAGGTATCCCCAAGACATAGGGGAAGGATTGCATATTGTCATAGTTGATCGCTTGACTAAATTTTCTCATTTTTTCTACATCTCCATGGACTTCAGTGCATCTCAGGTAGCATATCTATTTTTCAGGGAGGTTTTCTGGTTGCATGGATTACCCAAAACGATGGTGAGTGATAGGGTCAACACGTTTATGAGAATATTTTGGCAGGAGATATTTAGGCTAGTGGGTACTGAGATAAATCCCAACACTAGCTACCATCCACAAAAAGATGGGAAAACTGATATAGTGAACAAGTCGGTGGGAGTTTACCTCCATAATTATGTATTTGGGAAAAAAAAAGTGTGGGTCAAGTGGCTTTATCTAGGTGAATACTGCTACAACACCACTCACCACATGTCTATTGGTATGTCTCCCTTCAAAGATTTATATAGTTATGATCCCCTCACTTTTGTTGAGATTATGTTGGAGATAGCATGGCCCCTATGGATAAAGAGTGGATACAGGAAAGTCAAGACATTCTCAAAGAGATCAAAGACCATTTGCGAAAATCTCAAAATGAACATAAATTATATGCTGACAAACATAGAGTGGAGCGCACTTTTGAGGTAGGGGACTTGGCTTATTTGAGGCTATAACCATACAAAAAAGCATCCATTAAGAAAAATGGCACTTAAAAGCTCAAACATCATTTCTATGTTCCTTACAAGGTGCAAAGGAAAGTTGGGGAAGTTGCATATGAATTAGAATTACCACAGGGAAGCAAAATCCACATTGTTTTCCATGTATCCCGCCTAAAGAGGGCATTGGGACAACTTGTTGTAGCTAATGAAGAGATACCGCTAGTTTATGAAGAATGGCACTTGATCTTGATTCTAGAGTATATTTTGGAGGTGAGGGAGAAACAACTATTGAACAGGGACATTAAGGAATACTTCATTAAACGAAAAAAATTTCCAATACAAGATGCCCACTTGGGAGAGTGAATAGGTGCTACAACAAACAGGTTCAATATTTCTTGTGGGAAAGCAATTTCCAGTAGGGGAGACTATAATGTTCCTCTCTTCTTGACAAGAGCATTAGAGGAATTAGTAGTCTAGTCACCCCTCTAAACTATAGTCCCATAGGTAAAAGGGGTTAGGCTAAAGTGTCACCGAGCAACATAATGTTATACTATTAAAGTGACTTTGATAAAGAATAAAAAGGGTTATTTGACTTAAGGAGAAAATAAAGTAATAACTTTAGAAAAGACAATAAAGTAACTCAACTAAAAATTAGATGATGGAGGAAAAACATAAAGAGGAGGGAACCTCACTCAAGGATTCATGTCATTTTCTCTTATTGCTTCTTGAGCTATGCAACTTATGTTTTGAGGGGTTTGAGTAAAAAAACCCTAGAGACCAACAAGGAGGTGAAATATGCCTATTTTCCTGGTCCAAACTTGGCTATGGAGGTGAAATATTCCTCCCTCACCATTCTATTCAGCTACAGGTTGGTTTCTATGGTGGAAGAAAGAGGTAGGATGTAGATCAGGATGTTTTTGGAAGGTGGGGTGCACTGCTGGAAGAAGATCAATTTGATTTGAATAGAAGAAAGGAGATATGGGGAGAAATTCTTTCCTCAAGGGTTTTCCAAGCCTAGACCACCCTTTCTCAACTATTACTAGTGGTTTTTTCTTGCATATTTATTTATTGTGGTCATTGGATGAATTTCATGAAGGAGGGTGCATTGTCAATAGTAGATATAGTGAGTTGGAGGCCAAAATTCCTAGAGATTTCCCAGCTAGGAAGTGCGCAACTCAGCTAGATCTGGGTGCAAGAGTTCAGAAGGGAAAGAAATTGATCTTGTTTATCTTTGAATGCTACTACTAGAGGACTTGGAGGACCTCATATTAAATCATTTTTGTATCTTGGAGGAATATTTATCCCAATTTTCTATATCTTATCTATATTATTCCAAATATGGGGATCCCATGCATGGAGGTCAGCTTATTACCTAATAAAGGCCATATCTGAAGTTATTTCTCATTCTCTTGTGTTGTCTCTCTTGTATCTTGATATTTTCATATGTTTTTATGTTATCTTCATCTTTCATATGCTATAAAACCAAATAAAACACTTCCAACGCAACTTTGAATAACAACTTGCAAAACAATCAAGCAAAATCATACACATAGATCATAAATAAACACATAATCTCCTAGTGAATCTGCTTGGGAACATTACAACAAAGCAAGGAAAGCCCAAATGTCCAAGACATGTGCGTCGAAAAAACAGGGAAAACCCACATGTCATAGAGCATGAGAAAGTTGGCGAGGTTAGTGATGAAGGTTGGTACATTGATTTAACTGATAAATACTTTTTAAAATAAAATGCTAAAGAACTAATGTTAAGTCGAAGATAACATTGACCCTTTAACATTAAATGTTTGGCAGTAATACCCTGAAACATAGGGAAATATCCTTAGATAAATGACATACGCCTCAGTATGAGGCCAAATAACATGAAATTTTTTATGATTGGTTTAATTAAAGTGATGGACAAAATTTGTAATATTTTATTGGACTATAAAAAGTAATTAATAAATGTTCATGTTAAAACTTAGGGTAACATCCTAAAAAATGCATTGGTTTGTGCATAGACTAATAAGAATGACAACAACTAGATTACTAATAGTCCTAGGCATGGAATAATAAGAGTGATCTACTCGTTAACCCACTCAATCTACATTCTTGAAAGATTTTATTGTTAAACATATATTTTGATTCTTGATGTACAACTTAGAGGACTCCTTAATTAGTTAAGGATGTTTGTGTTGTTTCTATCTTACTACCATATTTGGAGGGTCCTTAATTAAATAAGGGTGTCTTTTGTTGTTGTTATCATCTTTCTACCACATATATATTATGTTATATTTTAAGACAATGTGTTGATGGAGCACACATTTGCATAACCTCATTTTCTGATAGTAATTACACATAGATTAGGTTGTTAACATATATATTACATTAGATATGATGTTATGGGGTACATAGAGAACATATTTCCATAATTTATTTTGTAAATTGTGACCATGAATACAAATAGATTAGATTACTAACATAACATTATTTCATGCTAACTGAAACACAATGCATATGTAGATGCATCATGGATGAACCCATGATATCTCGTTAAGATTATTTATATGCAAAGAAGTATAGATTGTTATAAGTTTTCCAAATTCTTTGTCATAAGATTATTGCATTCTCTTTATATTTGGGTTGACATTCTTTTTTATTCACGAGTAGATTTTATGATTTTGGTTGTAATGGTCCAAGTTGTTAGAGTAATAGTTTCAAACAAGTTGCAATATCAACCTTAGGAAAAAAGGGTTTCTAGTCACAACCCCACCTTTTTATTTGGGGGTTGATTTTAATATTTTTATTTACAATGGTACGAGTTGCTAAGACCATGGTTGAAAATGGTTGTAATTAAATGCCCCCCCTCCCTGCCCCTCCCAACACACACACACACACAAAAAAAAAAAAGAAAAAAGGAGGGGGTCTGATTCTATAAGCACCACTTTTTCATTTGCAGGTTGATTTTATGTTTTTGTTTGCAAAATTAAGCAGATTTAAGGCCATGGTTGCATAAGTTTGTAATTTTAACTTTGAAAAAAAAGGGGTGATTCGAGGAGTACCTTTTTTTTATTCAAGGTAAAAACTAACCACTATATGTGACCTCTAAAAAAATGAGAACTCTATAGGGTTCTTCTCAAGTAGGTAACATAGTTCCAAGACTTTAAATGGACTACAAATTGTTATCTGATTTTAAATTTTAATCATTGTTATTAAGTTGTATCAATCTTGGCCTCTAGTATGTTATGAATTGTCCACTAAGTTAGATATGGATTTCAAAAAATCGTAAATTTTGATTATCTCACGAGAGACGAGTCGACTCAAATAGAAAGGTTCCAATTTAGAAAACCAATGGATGCTTATGATAACTCTGCATCATACTTTACAATCCAGACACATAAATTAAAGCAAATCTAAGAAGTTGGAAGTGGCATTTTTTCTTGCTATATTCCTGGCCAAGACATGCAATGACTATTAAGAAACCCCATGCTACTTTGAGGCATCCACTCTACGCTATTTTTAGCAAATACAATTATCAAAATAAATAAACAATTGAAGGTGGAGGACTATAAAAGAAAGGAGAGGAGACACTCTAGGGGATTAGTATTTTTCTGTGTAAAGGCCATAGTTTTCCAATTATGTAGATCATATAGAGAAATGAGAATGTATTGAAAATCTATAGAAACAGAGCTCAAGCAATAATTTTGAAATCATGAGGATTCAACCCTTGATTATCATGCATTTTCTTCAGTTTTTGTAAACTTCTTTGAGTCTCATTGAATTTTTCTTTAGTTTTTTGTAAGCTTATGTCTAGTCATATGAATGAGATATTCCAGACTTGATCTTAGCATTTATTTATCTTTTGGCTATCTTTATTATATGAAGTATGAAAGACTTGATCTCAACATTTATTTATCTTTTGGTTATCTTTATTATATAAACTATGAAGGAGTGTTCAAAATATTAAATATTGTTATGTGAACAATTGAGCTATAGAAAGGAAGGAGCAAGACTATCTGTTTGAAAATTAAAGCACCGATATTTGAAAAAATGTTGAGAGAAGGTAAAAGCATTCGAAAGAAATGAAAAATGAAAAGAGGACAACATTGTAAGCATTGAAATATACAAATAATTGTCCATTTGTTTATTACCAATAACCAAATAAATAGCAAGGAAATATCTAATCATTCCCTATGAATAGTACATTCATGTGTATGTAAAAATATGTAATAATAGTTGTAGAAAAGATGAAAGAATGGATGGAATAGAGAATAATAAGAATGGTTGAAAGAGCAAGGCATGGAGACTTCATCAAGTGAATCAATGGTATTTATATAAGAGGAATTATTAAATTTTATGGGATTTATCGATGAATGCTTGGTACACCTATGAAGGTGATAGAAGCATATTTAAAAAAAACAAGAGTTGCAAAGCAGCAAGCCTTTGCCTTCAAAGAAGATCTTCCATTGGTTGTCTTAAATGCTCTAGTGTTGTCCTTTCAAGCTTGGATGAGGTAACTATATGGAACCCTAGTTTGAAACTCAAGCTACCCAATAATCTAGCTAGGATAAATCTCATTTTTTTATTTTAAAAACATACATGTTTTATACATGTTTAACCTATTTCTTCATTAAAAATGATTTTAAAAAGTGTGTGCGTATATAAAATATATACACAACGTTATCAAGAGTGCATAAAAAGTTTACGTATAATGTCATGATGAGCACATCATGAACTCTAGTGAAGAATTTCATGACCTAGTAAATTGATAAATTGAGAACGTCAGTGAAACATAAAGTGAAGAAATACATGAGCACATCATAAACTTTAGTGAAGAAATACATGACATGGTAAATTGAAAGCGTGATTGTATCATAAAAGTAATTGATATGTGTATCATAAAATCCATTTATATTTTAAATGTGTGAGAGTTATGCTTTGATTTTTTATTTTAGAGGTCATTTTGTTTGTAAGCATCCTTCTTTTTTAACCTCATGACATTGACATTATTTTATGACATACATAGCACATTTTTCAAATAATTAAATAAATAGGTTAGGTGTGTATTGCCATCAAAGAAAATTAGGAGGACAATATGATGACACCATATCCCAAGTTGATTAGGAGGATGAGGAAGTAGGAGGATGTCCTCATGTCATGATAATGACGAATATTATGCCTTTAGGGCTCAACATGAATAAGACGATCATAGAAAACAATAAGAACCGTAGATATATTGTTTCCAACTAGTTTTTGGATCGACCTTGACATGATCAATTAAGATTGAACAATGATGGGTTGCAATGTTTACCTATATTACATGTTTTCTAGATATGCAGGCGATGCTTATTTATTATGAAATGCCTCTCCTGATATGGATTTCCATATGAAGAAGCATTATTGGTTGTATTTTAACATGATATAGGTGATAAGTTTCCCATATGTATTTTTTCCTGTTGGTTCTTGCAAATAATAGTGGCCCATATGTATTTTTCCTATTGGTTCTTCCAAATAAACCCAAAAATTTGTGGGGAGAGTTTTATCTCATCCAAACAAATTTAGTACAGGGTTTTTTCCACACTAAAATGGTGGCCCATCCTATTTCAGCTCCTACTATTTTTCAAATGAGGCCTGTAACATTAAATGTGCTTTCAAATTTGGCAAACTCAAAGAGTTCAAATGAAAAAATTACTCAGTTTCCCAAAACAGAGGGTAGTTCAAAGGGACAAAGAGAAGATGCACTGTATGGACAACCAACAACCAACAATGATGCAATGTATGGACAAATACTTCACATTTGAAAGTACGGAAGGAACTGTTGAACAAGAAAATTATAATTAGGTAAGCATTGACACTCCTCCAGAGTTCTTACTATGGGAAACTCTTTGGGTTGGGTAGTCTAATGAGATGAATAAAGGATGCTTTCCACAGACTGATAATTAAACAATGCCATCTATCCAGACTTCTCACTCTGGAAATTCTTTGGGTCAGGTCATCTAGTGAGATGAATAAGGGTCAATTTCCACTCACAGATAAATTAGTGTAAGTTTTTTTAACTTTGATGTAGTGTTGCAGCTTTACACTACGCTGAGAAAGTATCATGTAAGGTTCAGTTAGTAAATTTGATAGATTGTATGTAAAAAATTCCCATCATCGAAATCTCATAGGCTGCATCCTAAAAGGGAAAATACCAAGAACTTATTCCAATTAAATTGTATGAATACTTAATTTTTTTCAATTTATCACAGTAAAGTGGTTCTTAGATTATTTGCTCGTCCTCAGGGTACACAGAAACCAGGCATGCATGTGGCAGAAGCTCCAACTATTAGTATTTTTCCAACATCAGGTGTTTCTAGACCACAATCAACATCAATTTTGACTGAAACCCCTGTGATAAGTAAGTGATTCGGGAAATTTTGATCTAAGAGTAATTACAATTCACAAGAAAGAAACTAGAGTTCTTACTGAAATACTTCCTAATAATATAGGAATTAGGATTTTAGAATTTCTTTTAGGATTTAGGTTCTTTCGATTTTTGCTTCCTCCTGGAGGGGTATTTTTCCAATGGGGCAACATTGGGGTTGCTAATTATGAATTACAGCTTCCCAGGTTCATCCTGGGGTCTACATGAAAAAATCTACAGTATTGCTCATAATTATCCACCATAAACTTGAGTTGGGAAGAGTTATTGCATGCATGTATGTTAAGAGGTTTTAGAGCTACTCCAAAGCCTTATTTAGAAACAATGGTGTTGTGGAAATTAGAATTGACCATCCATGAACATATTTCTACCTGGAAAGAGATTGTGATTTTTCAGACAGCATGTCCAGTTTCCTGAGTAAGTCCAATTTAAGATATTTTCTACCAACTCTATAATTGTAGTTCCTACAAAAAAATTGACAACAATAATAACAACAATCATGTAAGATCATCTTGGATTTCTAAAATTTGAACTTGCATAAAGTTTAAATTATAGGGAATTTAAGTGAAATGCACCAAGTTAATCCTAACGAACTACGGCCATAATAAATCTATCTCTTGGCACATTGATCACTTTGATCACAGTAGTCTCCCACATGTTGATCATAGTAGTTGTCCATATGTTGATATGGGTGAGTGTCAAATTCAGTACTTTAGCATAAACCTATAACCAATAATCAACTCATGTGTTTAATAAGATGAAACGAACATAAGATAAAGAAAAGGAATATAGAGAAAGGAATCCTTAGACTTTGTTAGGACTAATTCATATAATTGTAATTCACATTGTCCACATTAGCTAAGAATGTTACGATTTCTCTCACAACGACATCTAAATTGGAAATAAATCCAGCTGATGGATGAACGATAAGTGAGTTATTGTCCAAAAAGGAAAAAAATAGGCAAAATTCAATTATCTCAAGGGAGATGAGTGGACTCAAATAGCAAGGTTCGATTTTAGAAAACCAATGGATGCTTATGATAGCTCTACATCATACTTTACAATAGCTATACATCATACTTTACAATCAAGAAACACATAAATTAAAGCAAATCAAGGAAGTTAGGAGTGACATGTTTTCCTGCTATATTCCTGGCCTAAGACCTACAACCACTCTTAAGAAACCCCATGCTACTTCAAGGAATCCACTCTACCCTATTTTTAGCAAAGACAATTATCGAAATCAAGAAACAATTAAAGGTGGATGACTATAAAAGAAAGGAGAGAAGACACTCTAGGGGATTAGTATTTTTCTATGTAAAGGCCAGAGTTTTCCAATTGTGTAGATCATATAGAGAAGTGAGTTCATGTATTGAACATCTATAGAAATAGAGCTCAAGAAATAATCTTTGCAATCATGAGGATTCATCCCTTGTTTATCAGTATATTTTCTTCAGTTTTTTAAACTTCTTCGAGTCTCATTGAATTTTTCTTCAGTTATTTGTAAGCTTATGAACAAGATTTCTTTCTATCTAGTCATATGAATGAGATATTGCAGACTTGATCTCAGTATTTATATTTTGGCTATCTTTATTTTATGAACTATGAAGCAGTGTTCAAAATATTCAATATTGTTATGTGTACAGTTGAACTGCAGAAAGGAAGGAGGAAGACTATCTGTTTGAAAATTAAAGCATCCATATTTGCAATAGTGTTGACCGAAGGTACAAGCATTCGAAAGAAATTAAAAATGAAAAGAAGGGAATATCCACTCGTTTCCTTTGAATAGTACATTCATGTGTATGTAGAAATATGTAATAATAGATGTAGAGAAAAAATGAAAGAATGGATGTAATAGAACATAATACGAATGGTTCGAATGGCGGGGCATGAAGAATTCATCAAGTGAATCAATGCATGAAGTTTAAGTCTCATTTACATTATGGGGGCAGCCCCTGGGGGAACCTCTTTGTGTTTTCACAGTAATTGTTGAAGGCTCATTTGCATTCTATAGGTAGCCCCTGGGGAAACCTCTTGATGTCTACACAGTAATCGTAGATCATATAATTCTCTCGCACTCATTGGAGTTTTTCCTCTTCGTTTGTAAGAATGAATGAGGAGAAATTAAAATACATACATGATTTGGTTTGGTGTCCAAAGCATGGAGTAAGTGTCGAAATCTAGAGTTGGGTCGACCCACAAATTGAATTGTTGCTCATGATTGCCAAGGCCTTGAGCGAAGACATTAGTGTGCATGACATGAGAGGTTGCCCAGAAATTCAGTCTATTTCATCATGTTTGGGGCCTTGAGATGATAACTGCAAGGGACCATAACAACAACAACATGTTAACATATCATAGCAAAAGATACAAATCGTCTTCAGAATGAATGAAGGTAATTCAGTAGGATAAAGTAGAGTTAATTAATAATACATACAAAGTAGGTAGTGAATGTGACTGCAGAGTTTCTAGGTACCAACTTGATTTACACATCAATCTTGGCGAACAAATATTCTTCCTTAGATTGACACCCACAACCTGTCATCAAGGAAAGGAGGGAATCAAATGTCTACAAAATAGAATAAGTGTACATCAAGGAAAAACAAATTTACCAAATAAATAAATGCATGTACCTGAAGTGTGGTCGAAAGTAAGCTGCAACTGGTTTCCATTGTCAAGGATTTGAGCATGATCATTGCCCCATGTGATGTCTAAATCATTGTAGAAATTTGCAGAAATAGTTACGATGAGACTCACCCAGGATAATAATGAAATAAAGAGGAGGGGCGTCTTCATGTCCATGATTGTCATTAAAGATGATGTAGAATAGATTAGTTTGAAATGCAATTGCAAGGAGAGGACGAGAGGAATGTGAATGATGGATTTGGGTTTGATTGTTAATATAGATGGCAGTGTATCTCCTGAAGGGAGGGAAAGGGGGATTTGAATTTTATATAGATGGCAGTGAATTGGGGAAGGCATATCTCATGAAGGGAGAGGGAGAGGGAGAGGGAAATATCTAATGATCGATGGTCTATAGCTACAGATATTGAATGATTAAATATGGTCTATAGCTACAGATATTGAATGATTGGAGTTGATTGAAGCCAGTTTTGTGCCTTCATCTTTGTAAAATAATTTGTAATTATGGGGTCCAACTCATCATTTATGAGTGAAAATACGGCCTATTTGATCGTGGAACACATTTCAACGCATACAAGATCAAATGGTAGTGGGTATTGTGTAATGTGTATGGAATTGGGGAAGGCATATCTCAGAGAGGGGGAGGGAGAGGAAACATCTCATAAACTAAGTGTGCATGATAAATTATTCCTTTTTTTTGTAAGTAAGATCTATATATTACCTATCATGAACAAAAATTATAGTATCATCCTGAGTTCAATTTTTTGGAGTATTGAGTTGCATCGAGAGGAAACCAACTCAGACTCACATACAGACTAGGTTTGATGTGGAAAATTTAACATATTCGCCAAAATCGCCCTATGGGGAAACTGATTCGGCGTAACCAAGCGTATGAACTGAAAAATAGATTGTTTATCAAAAAAATTCTATAATGGCCTAAGCCAGGCCTATCAACTAACCAACACACAAAAAAAAACATTGCCAAATGCCCATAGCATAGACCGAACGTTCCAGACACTACTAACAGTTGTAGAAAGAAAACATGCATGCAAACACATGTACGTCTGTCACCTGTCACAGTGTCTAGTGGGTGTGCATGCCCTTAGATTTCATTGTGCATGGGCCATGCAGAGTGTCGTGCTCGTCCAAAACCGTCTGTGTTGCATCGTCCCTACACTGCACAACCTTCCCCTGGAATTCTGGAGCGAAAATCACCCTTGCAGAAGCGAGAGCATTAAGGCTAGAGTCTGAAGGATGCAAGGAATGGAGAAGAGACTTGAGAATTGATTCAATATGCATATCTCATCGGTCCCAGTGCTCCAGTCTGAACCGAAGATCATCCACGTCCCACCAGACCATGAAGACCAATTCTTGGAGAATTGAAACTGAATCTTGTAGGCCCGGGGGAAAAATGCACTATGGTTGGAGATTCTCCTAGTTGTGGGGGGCCTCCATATAGAGTTATTTCGAGTGCACATTACCATCATCCAATGAGGGCACAGAGGTTGGAAATAGGGGTGAGGAAGGGGGTGGCGAAGGAGTGTAGGGTGGCGGACAAGAGGGACGTGCCACCATTGGCTACGAGGTCTAGGCCAATTCGAGGAGAGGTCTAGGAGAAAAGCCAAGAGATTTCCCATGGAGGTTAAAACATTCAACATGGCATGCCCAAGGTGAGGACAAATGTGGAAGGTTTGATTGGTCTAGTGAGGACTGAGTTGAGAATGAAGGAGAGGAGTTGAGCGTAGGGGTGAAGGAGGGATGGTGTTGGTTGTCCATGGCCATGTGATTATGGTACCATAGGGCACCATGCTTTGGCTTCCCTCATTGGTGGGGCATGGATTGAGTAACAAGAGGTAAGGGTGGAGAAAAGACCAGAGAAAACCAGGTAAACACCAGAGGGGGTCACTAAGAACTAGAAATTTTGGGAGAAGAGGGCGATAGAAACCAAAAGGGAGAATGGAGGTCACCATAAGAAGAGTGAAGGGGAGTAAAGGCTCATGAGCATGGGAGGAGCGGGCCTTGTACTAGTGCCATAACAAGGATGAGAGTCCAACTCTAAGTGCATTGGAGAAGTTAGTTACTGGAGCAGTGAAGTGAGAGCTCGCAACAGTAGGAATGAGGGAGTAGTTAAGACAAAGGGGATCCACAAGTGCCGGAACATGGGTAGGGGAAAGGTGTCGGCATGAAAAGGAAGTCTAGGCATGTGGAGCACACTATCACCCCATCTCGGGGGTTTTCTGTGCTAAGATCCTTAGCTGATCATTCTTGGAAGAGGGGATGCTCGCTATGGGTGGGGGATGTGTAGAGGATATTTGGTCCTTCTAGGTCCACCCAAATATTAGCCAGATGGTCTACAACCTCGTTAGCTTTCCTTATCACATGTGAAGGAATGAGCACTAGGTGAGGTGAAATGAGAGTTGTAATGGTGCAAAATCCGATGGTCAGTCAGTAACAAGGGGAGATGTTGTTCGAATCCACTCCATTAAGAATCCTTCCAAATAAGCTTAGGATTATTTGTGAATCCCCCTCTCCAATCAAATTGTGAAATCCATTGTTTTGAGCAAACTGAAGACCTTTGATAAGGCCCCAGAGCTTCACTGCATTGTTTGAGTTGTACCCAATGTTGCCTATTGCTATGAGTAATATGCTCCCTTGAATGTTGCGAAGAAATACACCAAAGCTCACAGGCCCCGGGTTTCCTTTGGAAGCACTATCAAAGTTCAATTTTAGGAAGCCCTGAGCTGGAGGTGACCAGTGTTAAGGACTACATGTTGCTTGTGATTTTGTGGATTTCCTCACATAATGAGGGTGAAAGTTAATGATCCATTTATCGAAGATGCGCTTTTCCTGTGGGGTGTTATAACCCTATGTTTCATAGGATCAACTAGTGACTAGAAATTTTTCCCCCTAGTGATATTTCTATTGTAAATAATATTTCATTCTACAAATGATTTACATAAAAGAAAAATAAAAAAAGAAGGTATGAAAAGAAAATAGCAAAATCCCATGTGTTATAACCCTAAATTGCACCACACATGCTTACCTAGCATCAGGCCAACTCATATCCCTTCTTTGCCAAAAAACTATTGAAAAACTCTTCTAAAAACTCCATTTTTAAAACGTAAACTCTAGCAGGCCCACTATAGCTCGCGGGAAAACGCTAGCAGTCCCACTACAACCCGCGGGAAACGCTAGTAGGCCCACTACAGCCCGCGTTTGCCTTCAGAATCACAAAAAACAGAAAGTTTCCGACAGGACAAAAAGCTATGGGTCAGTTAACTGAAACTCCCGGCCATGCATGGCCGAGAGTTCGTCCAAAACCCTAGCTCCTTCTAGCCTATAAAAGAAGGGGTAGGGGTACCATTTGGAAGGAGGAAAAATCATAGAAAAGAAACTCTGCCCAATTGCCGAATCTATTTTGTCCCAACCCTTTAGCCTTTCCTCAAGCTTTAGGAGAATTCAAGCAAAGCAGTTGGAGGAAAAAGAAGAGGAGGAGCCCAGGATTAGGATCAAGGAATGGTAGCCGATCTCTATTATCATTGTAAATTGATTCATCTTGAGATTAATAAAGAATACTTTTCCCATCCCAATGCATGAATTATATATTTTTTATAGATTTATGCTTAATCTCTAACCCTCTAGTAGAACAATAGCATGCATGCGTAGTGATTTTGTCTTGATTGCAGGATCGTCTTTGGAAGGAGCAACAGAAGCAAGGAGATAAAGCACGACGGAGGATCTACACCAAACGTAAATAAAAAGGTTAGTTGGTTCTTTCCATGTTTGCATGTGAAAAAGGGTTTTAGGTTTGGGGTAGAAGGTTAAAAGTAATTTCTTAAGGGTCATGATCTGCATGCAAGTTTAAGCCCTAGCTTGTTAGTCCGTAGGGTATAATTTCCCCACAACAGAATTGGCGACTCCACTGGGGAAATTACTCTTAGGGTTTCCGGATTTCATTGAGGTTTTTGGGTAGTTTAAAGGAGTAGATTCTCTATTTCTTTGTTTGTTTTGTTTTCTGTTAGGTCAAAGCTAGCAGGGAACCTGGTTCATAATACCAGTTTTTCCTTGATTGTTGCTTGACATTTATTATCGTGACACACAGAGGTACACGCGGCCTGCAGAAGGCATGCACATGTGTAACCCGTGCCCTAACCTTATGTAGCCCGCGTTTGAACGCTTGCTGCAGTGGTTTCAGTAGCGTGTAGGAATCAGGAAGCTTGAGAGGCAGTCCCCTCTTCCCTGTCAGAAGTTTACCTTCTCAGGGGGCTTTCTGGATCCTGTCTGGGTCTTGCTAGTTTACTGTCTTGTTTTCAGTTTGCCTTATTGTGTTTGTTATCTTTTGCATTCATTTTCCTTTTCTGTTAAAGAAGAAGCATCCAAGCCTTTTAGAGACCCGGGTTGTCAATACCAGAGGCCTTTTTTAGGTCTGGGCTACCTGTGTGTTGTTTTGTCTTGGCTTTTATACAGACCCGTGGCCTATTCAAGTTTAGCTCGTGGGTACCCGCGCGCTGTTATAGCTCATCACGCGTTTACACGCGTGCTGTTTCAATGACAGTCGCGGGCTTGATTGGTTGCTTTTCATCTTGGGTGGGGCAGTCATCTGCTCCTGTGGTGAGAAATGTTCCTCTCAGGGGTTTGAGCCTGTGGGTACACAGTCAGCAGGTTAGGGCCTCCTATCCTTAGTCTGTGTTTT
>SNQJ01S0044747.1:0-12084 GCA_010110895.2 Picea sitchensis | reverse complement strand
CAAGAAGTGGTCACTCCAGTTTTTTGAGTCTTATTGTTTCCACATGAAGGTTGGATAGTGACCATTGATCAGTTGTCCTTCTCTTGACCTGACCCAGCCTTGGGGGAATCCATGGTTCCCATGATAGATAATCCTCAATCTGGTGTCGTTAACATAGGAGTTGGTTTGTGCCCATCTTTGATGGGTACTTTCGATTATCCACCTCCTCATGGCGATGTCAAGTTTATATCGACCCACCACAAGGCTGAGATTTTTCATGTTTCGTCGTTTCGCACGACTTACTTTGAGGATCCGTGGATTCTTCCTTCCCCATCAGCCACGATGGATGAGACAGGGCACTCCGGCATGTCCATGCCCTTGTCAGCTGCTGAAGTAGCGTACTCTTTAGTCCAGCAAGCTTCAGCTAACCCTGATCTGACTCCCACACAAGATTTGGATCCACTTCCAGAGCCTATTTGGGCTCAAGATTCTCTTGCTACCACCGATTCGTTAGAATTAGTCTTGCCTTCCGACAAAGCAGTAATCGACGCAATGACTAGTCTGGACAAACCTTGGGAAGATCTTCATAACAGATCATATTTCCTCCCAAAGTTAAGCCGAATCAAAGCAGGAGAATTCACCATGACTATGACTGGAGATAGGTCTTGTCATACTAATCCCTTAGCTACACACAAGATTTATGCTGAGGGTAATATGGCAACCATTGCTGAAATGATACCTATCAATATCTCCAGAACCCTTGGCGTCATACACAATGTTTTTGTCGGAGCATACAGCTCCCCCAAGGATATGCCAGGCATCGACCCACAAAGAGTCTATCATGAGATAACTTTGTTGTTTTCCAAGCTTGCTTTGAGATCTGAAAGCAACATCCAGCGAGACTGCATTTATGCTTTTCGATATCGTCTGGATTAACTGAGAAAAGTAACTATTATCGGGTCTTCTTTTAAGCCCTTTTCAGACCCTTTAAACATGAAAAGATTGTCGAGCAATATTGTGACCTTTAACGCTCGTTAAACTGAAATTTGAAGTCACGTCTGTCCGGTGGTAGTTTACCCCTTTTTCAGTCTGGATGGTCAACTGTACAAACAAAAAAATACTCTATTGAATGTCCATTCTTTAGAAGAGTATATTCAGGTATAATTTTATCCCTTTTTCGGGCCTGAGAGACTAAATTTACGAAAAAGAAACCCCCCCGGAGTCCATATTTAATCTCTTTTCAGACTCCCTAAAATTGAAAAGATCGTCGAGTGACCTTATTCTTTCACACTCATTAAATTGGTCCAGAAGAATATTCCTGACGGAGTCCATAGTTAAGATTTTTTCAGACTCCTTAAAATTGAAAAAATAGCCGAGTGATCTTGTCCTTGTCACACTCGTTAAAATGGTTTTGAATTGACGTCTAATCGGTGTTAGTTTATCCATTTTTCGAACCAATTAGACTATTGATGAAAAAGGTACCCCAATGGAGTTTCCTTTTACGCTTTTTCAGACTCTCTAACTATGAAAAAACACCGAGCTTCCCTTCTTTGGGCTCGTTAAAATTACATCGAATGACGTTACCATTGTGTGTTCTGTCAACTGCATTTGCATCCTTTACCTTTCAGCCTAGTAACAGTTTGCCTTTGCGTCTTAACACCTTTGGCCACTGGAGGATTTTTCCCGAGTATAACTTCCCTAGAACATCAGTCTTGTCCTTGTGCCTTGAGATTGTATGTTTGTTGTACTCGTTCCTCCATTGTAATGTAATACTCCATTTATTGTTTGTCAAAATCATCAAAAAGAACAAAAAAATTAAATATACCCCAAAAAGAGGATGGGAAAAGTATTTTCTTTATTGGAAGCATCATGAGTCACCCTTGGATAAAGCACATCTGTTTGTTTGATTCATCAGACTTTGGGATGTAGTACGACCTTAGGAAGCTTTGATCGCTATATTGAGTTCTGTCCTCCACCATTTGGTTACTCTTCCAAACATATGGAGAGTTTGCATTGCCTCCTGCTTCGTAGACTTATGATTAATAGATATGTTTCCTGAGTCTTATCACTTGTCGTGCTATTATCCAAGGGAAGTTTGACACGAAGCCTGAGTCGACCCCTCTGCAATATGTCTCTTGTCCGCATACTCGGCCATCCTGAACGTCCAATCAAGTCTTTGTTCGAAATCACTGAAGCCTTCAGTCCGATCATCAAGATTATCAAGTCCATAACCGACGAGCTATTGAAGACCTCTCGGTAGTGCAGTCGTACATTCATATTACACTCCTACCCGAGTTTTAGAATATTTTGAAGTTGTTTCTCGAGCTCTGAAGTACAACCATCAGGCCAAATCAGCTTCTGGGAGATGGATACTTTATATGTATATCTTTCTGATTTTGAGATGTAGCTCCGCTGTGTATTATTCACGGCTACTCTTCATAGTTGTTTGACATGGATCTACAGTGTATTTTATTGGTATCCATGGTTCTATTTTATCTCGAGCATGGGTATGCCCACCTCGGTGAGACATTTGATATTTTTTTGCAGACGACACCTCCTGATTCCTGATTCCTGGGCTCACTCATTCATCATATCAGTACAGATTGGTAAAGAATTGGTAATGTATTTCGGCCATCAGATGCTCTTCTAACCTAACACATTAGGGGGCATCTGTTATAACCCTAAATTGCACCACACATACTTACCTGGCATCAGGCCAACTCATATCCCTTCTTTTCCAAAAAACTACTGAACAACTCTTCTAAAAACTCCATTTTTAAAAAGTAAATGCTAGCAGGCCCACTACAGCCTGCGGGCAAATGCTAGCAGGCCCACTACAGCCCACGGGAAAACGCTAGCAGGCCCACTACAACTCGCATTTGCCTTTAGAATCACAAAAAATGGAAAGTTGCCGACGGGACAAAAGGCTATGGATCAGTTAACTGAAACTCCCGGCTATGCATGGCCGAGAGTTCGTCCAAAACCCTAGCTCCTTCTAGCCTATAAAAGAAGGGGTAGGGGTACCATTTGGAAGGAGGAAAAATCATAGCAAAGAAACTCTGCCCAATTGCCAAATCCGTTTTGTCCCAACCCTTTATCCTTTCCTCAATCTTTAGGAGAATTCAAGCAAAGCAGTTGGAGGACAAAGAAGAGGAGGAGCCCAGGATCAGGATCAAGGAACGGTAGCCGATCTCTATTATCATTGTAAGTTGATTCATCTTGAGATTAATAAAGAATACTTTTCCCGTCCCAATGCACAAATTATATATTTTTTATAGATTTATGCTTAATCTCTAACCCTCTAGTAGAACAATAGCATGCATGCGTAGTGTTTTTGTCTTGATTGCAGGATCATCTTTGGAAGGAGCAGCAGAAGAAAGGAGATAAAGCACGACGGAGGATCTACACCAAACGTCGATAAAAATGTTAGTTGGTTCTTTCCATGTTTGCATGTGAAAAAGGGTTTTAGGTTTGGGGTAGAAGGTTAAAAGTAATTTCTTAAGGGTCATGATCTGCATGCAAGTTTAATTCCTAGCTTGTTAGTCCGTAGGGTATAATTTCCCCACAACACCATGCAATAAAATTGGCTTGATTCATACAGTCTAACCATGGTCAAGTCTTTTTAATTTATGTTGTTAGGATTAGTGAATAAAGCTTGGCTAAACAGTTTAATCCTAGCCAAGTTAGAGAGGTTAGTTAGTGAATAAATTTGATCAAACTGTTTAAACTTGATCAAATAGCCCCAGGGTAGAGTAATTTTTAGCCCAACAGTCTAATCTGGGTTAAAGGTTTTAGATAATTCAATTATGACATAGGTTAGTTGGATTTTCTTTCAATAAAACAAGCATAAAGTTGGTTAAGATTTCATTTTTTATGCTAGAATGTTTTTTTCTAACCCCTTGGTGACAAAATGAAAGGGGGAGCAGCGAAAAAACCCACAGAAAAGGAATTATCCTAAGTTTTTGCAATGTGATTCATGCTCCATGATTAAAGAGTGTGCCTATATCAACGGCTGAGCAAAGGGCACTCAGATATTTGGTCGACAGGTGATATCGAACCCCCCCCGACCGTTCTACCTTTAATGGCGAGGGGGGGGTGTCCGATTTGGTGGTATTCCCCAGCGGGACCCATCCTAACATGGTGTGTTTGTGTTAACTTGGACCCCCCTTGCTCTAAACTAGTTACTACCTACCCCCCCTCCAAGTAAACTACCATACCAGGATTCCATACCACCTCCGACACATGACGTCACGCTCCACTATTGTCGTTCGTAAGTCATGTATCATTACTCTATCAACGTACCTTTTTTCCCCACTCACCCATCACACGTCACATCCCATCTACTTGTTGTCCACTCCCTTCCCTCCACATCATCCTCACACACCCACTACCCATTTATTACCCTCCACCTCATCCCCGAGATATCTATTAGCCAATCAATGTGGGAAAAAATGTTCGTTAGCCTACTAACCTATCCTCCACTCCCCAACGGACACCCGTTCATCAAATTAATCTTGTTCTTTACCATTTATTCACCATTCACAATCTAGATGTTGCTGAAACCTTCTTTCTCTTTGTTTTTTCGTCTGTCATCACTATTCACGCTTGGTATTTACAATAAGCACCATTCTTTTTCAGATTTTCAAGTATCATCTAGATCAATGGCATCGAAGTTCAAACAGTTGGAGATCAAAGAAAATACATTCTTCCTTACTTCCATCGACCTTCATTGGATCCCCTTGGAAGATAAAGATTCCCTCATTTCAGAGCCGAAATGCGAATTTGATTTTGCCAAATTGCATTTCTGGCTCAGAGACACCTTCCTAGACCAGAGTGATGAGATTGGGCTCTAGGATTCCAACCTCCCCCTGTATATTTTTCCCCAAATTCATCATTTCCCCGAGTTCGCCCTCAAGTGTTAGGTGCACTATATTCCTAGTCACAAAGCTATTGTTTCAACATTTTGAGATACCATGTTTACCATTACACCTGAATCCATTGACCAGATGATGCAAATTCCCAGATCTGAATCTCTTTCCCCTTTCACCATTGAAATTTTAATCGAAATGTACCAGAAATTATCTTTTCCCCACAAAGCACAAATTTTTGAACTTTTCCTCCCTGAGAATGCCCAATTCCCTAAGAAAAATCCCCCTTACCATTCTTCCATGTTCTCAAAAAAACATAATCAAGTCATTTCCTCCCTGTGTTTTCTCCTCGGGTATTATTCATATGAGTGGGTGGATGAACCCATCTTGGGTTTCATGTCCATTTTCTCCATTGAAGAGAAGGCCACCATCCAATTCAACTTCAGCGAGTTTCTGGCCAATAATATTCACGAGCAACTTTTCAACTTATCCACAAAAGGCATGTTTTGATATTAGCATACATGCTCCTATTCTTTCAAGTAGAGAAGTTCTCATTCTCCATGTAGAATCTGGAATAGGACGACCATCTACAACCTGTTACATCTTGGACTTCTTTATTGAGAAAGAACTCATCAGATTTCAGTTTTAAGTAGCTCATCAACCTGTTTTACCACCCAGTGGTAATCATGTTGAGTGGATGGGAAGAACCAAGGATTAATGAAGAGATTCAGAGGCTCCTCCACCTATCAGATCTTTCCAAAATAGATGTCTGGTACCTCTACCAGGATCACACAAAGATCAGAGTATACGGCTATGAGGTTCCACCTTATAAACTACCCAAATATCTACCTATCAGTATATTTTCTCTGGAGTACATCATACAGATGATCAACTCTGATGATATTCACTTTGTCACCTTAAAAAATAAACATTAGTTGAGGATCAAGGGACAAATAGGATATTTCTTCTGTAACAGTTGAGATGCAAGAGAAGAGGCCAACAAAATTTTAAAACAAATGAAATTCAGTCTCAGTTTCTCATGGCATTACGATCCTAGTGGTGTAATTTCATAAACTAGACTAAGGAAGAAGATCTCTCCATATGCTCATGTGCCCGAACCAGAAATTGAGAAGTTCATGAACCAGACAGAGTGGGAGGAAAACACTTTGATAGATACAGAATACTAGTTTCCTTCTTCTAACATTTAATATACCACTACTCCCCAGGAACCAACAGAGAAAAGACTCAGGAAATATGTATCTCCCTCGGTCACTGAATTTTCAGGAGATGATTTGCAGGTTTACAAAAAAAGGGCCAAGACGAGTCACACACCTAACAGGTCTGGTGGAGAAGTGATTCAGTATACTACAGTCATGGAAAGAGAACATTCAATATTATCCTCAGGCAGTCAGTGAACGATGTACACCTCCTCGTCGTAAAAGAAGGGTGATACAACATTAACAACCAAAGTTGCACAAGAGCCTACAGGACTGAACCTTTTTGAGAAATATAAACAGATTAAGAAGAAAAACAAGATGCTGAAAAATAGTACCTATACTCAGTTTTGGAAACAAACATCCGTAGCCCAGCATAGATTACTATCTGCCTTTGATATAGATAAGGGGATAACGTACATGGCCTACTTGCAGGCACAGATGCCCCAACCCAAAACGATTTCTGATTACAAGAGGGTAGCATTTGAGTTCAATGCTGCAAAAGTACAGTCAACTGATCAGATAGATTTACACAAGAAGGTTGGAGAAATGATTTTCTCCACTTTGGTTAACACATCCACAAATGCTGCAAAGTTGCAGGTTTCTTTGAACAACATCCAGACTCAACTAAAGCTGGAAAAGGTCTATTCTTTGGCAAAAGATAAAAAAATTAAATCTTTGGAGGAATTAGTACTAAAAATTGGATATGATCTGTCCAATGTCAAAGCAGCAGAAGAGCTCATCAAAAAGAAGAATGCCAAAAAAGCCTCCATAAGGAAATAGTTAAAAATTTCTTCTACTGAAGACCTGTAGGATAAAGATATGGTTGAGACTAAAGGCCATAAAGAGGTGATGTTGAAGTTGATCATGGATGAGAACGCCTAGATTAAAGAAATGGAAGTTGAGATGGACAAGTTGGTTAAGGAAAAAGAGCAGAATGTCCCAATGGTAGTCATACCATTGGATGCAGTTCCCAGCATAGGTACAAGCATAGCAACAACAACCACCACAACATAAATACCAGTAGCATCCTCAATAGTAACCACAAATGCCTCAAAAAAATTAGCCAAATCCATGCAGGATATGTCTCTGCAAGAGAAGGAAATCAGAAGATTGCAGGACGAGATCAAAAGCCTCTATCAATTAAATTCCACCTTTTAGTCAAGCTACAACACTAAAATGCATACAACTTAGAGGCTCAAACTTGAAATTCAGAAACTGCAAAAAGAAACTGTTGTAGCCAAAACACTTGCAGAGGCCAAGGAAAACATCTTGATGGACATCTACAAATCCATGATAGAAATTTGGTCACTGATATAAATTATGTACGAGAAACATGAGCTGATACAGAGGAGAAAAAACGTCATTGATAAGATCAGAGGGGAACTAGGAGAAATACCTACTGAGGAGAACAAAATTATCAAGTTCTTGAATTCCAAAACAAAAGAAGATCTTGAAGCCTTGGAGATTGAAGACAGAACAAAAACTATCCTCTTGGTTAAGAAATTTTTGACCAAGAGAGGATTGATGCTACAAATTGAAGAAAAGGCCCAAGCCATGGATATTGGAGTTCAAAGATTTTTCAGAAAAATGGACATACTACTGGTGATAAATGGCAAGTTGATCAGCCTATCAGATTACAAACAGAAGATCATCACAGTCGAAAAGGATGGTTCCAAGTTTGTAGGGATACAAGGCAGCATCACTGGTAAAGCATTTTTGGAGACTCTGAAGTTGGACCTTAGCATCTAACACGAGATCAAGCACATCTTCATCACCAAGCCTACCTTCACCAAATAGACAGAGATGGCTGAAGTGTACCGCAGGTTACTCAAAATCACCATCCCCAGTCAAAAGCGATGGTATGACATGTGTACTCTAATTGAGTAATGATGAGGTGTACATCCAAGTCAACACCTGGTACAGTCACAACCACGTCAAAGACAAATCACCAAAAAAATCCTCAGAATCAGCTTCAAAGATTCAGGGATCAGTTGGAATTCCTATATTTTTGTAAAATGTAATATAGTTAGTTAGATCATATCTCCACTATATCTTGATCTTTAATGATAGGATCGAATGTAATTTGTTCTATAAATACTTCAAACTTCGAAGTATTGAGGGTTTATCTTTACGCCCAAGCAAGTTGTAATCTGTAAACTTTTGAAGAGATCCACCATAAATAAAAGGGACTTTTTCACAGGATTCATGGGTGTTGACATTGGTGAAGATTTATTTCTTTGTTGAATGTGATTCTTCTCAATTATCATTTTGTTCTCTCTTTCTGATTTTTAAGAGGAGGTTTAACGCAGAATTTATCTTTGATACTCCGTGTCATGCTTTTGAAAATCTAAATGTTTTCTTGTGATATTACAATAAGAAAAATTTTAAATGTTTTTTTATTGTAATTGATTATCTCATCTATTTCTTCTTTACATCACTTAACTTTTAAAGGATCCAGCGTTTGCATTATCCTGCCTTGTGAAGGTACCTTATAGATCTATATCTTATCTCAAAATTAACACAGAACCAAAATCCCAATGGAAGCGTAAGCATACTTCAATCATTTTGATTAAAACAAAACAATACACTCGTACCATTTGAACTAGCCTAAGATCCATTATAAAACAAATCTAAATCTTGTAGAGAGATCCCTCTCTAAAAATCGCAGGGCTAGATCCCAATTTCAAAGAAGTTGGATAAAGTTACCTCTATTAAATTTCTTCTACCTTATGACAACCTCTGGAAATTTACAGAGCATTAACAGAGTGGCGACCATACTGGGGAGTTGAACAAACTTTTCATCATACAATTTTTTCCCCTCCTTAAAATAGAACTTTGTTTCTGAACAAATCATAAAATCTTATCTATAAAGAGATAATGTTCAGAGGTTGCTAGAGTGGAGGTTGAAGGTGATTTTGTGAATATTTTCCTAAGAAAAGCAAATGGTTGTAGTAAAAGTGGAATAAATGAGTGGTGTGGGAAAGGAATATCAAAGAAAAACCCCAAATTCCTAATCAGGCCATGGGAAATAGGATTCATGGGAATATAAAGAAAAGGGGGAAAATGTATGAGAATGTAATGCAATGGGGGCTGGTATGCATGCCACAAAATAGCTTTAGCTCACCAATTTATAAAACAGAAAATTACCTTGGAAGGGTAAATGGGCCATACATAAGCATTTTTCATGAATGTGAGGTTATGTCAATCTAAAACAAAATTGGTTTATTATATGGTAGGCTTATGTAACAAGAATATAAATAAAATGGTTGAAACCTCACATTTCTCTATCCAAATTGAAGTGTTCTCATAAACCTTTCCTTCTTTGGGTTTCATTGAAAAAATGAAAAACTAGAATCTAGAAGAGAGATTAAGAGAAGCTAACAGTTCTATCTGAGAGAGCACATTTCTCTATCCAAATTGAAGTGTTCTCATAAACCTTTCCTTCTGTGGGTTTCATTGAAAAAATGGAAAACTAGAATTTAGAAGAGAGATTGAGAGAAGCTAACAGTTCCATCTGAGAGAGCCTCTGCTAACGGTTCCATCTACCGAATGAAGAGAGACTGAGAATGAAGAGAGACTGATATATTAATTCGTCGAAAGAGAACATATTTGTCTTATCTGCAACGATTCGGCGTAGAAGAGGGGTGTGGAAGGATATATAAATATCAAACCTCTTTCCTTCTTTATCCTTTCAGCATTTCCCTCTTTCCTTCTCTATCTATGCTCTGTTGCGTCTCTGCGATTGGGCTTCTCAGTCTCAGTGGAATATGAGTCTGCCGTGTGTGCTTGGTTGTTTGTTTGAATCTGTGTCCAAATCAGTGGGCAATGAAATAAAGGAAATAAAGGCAATGGAAGCAAACGAGAAATAGAGGCTATAAATGGACGCAAACGAGAAATAGAGGCAATGAATGGAATCAGTGGAGGCAACGAATGGACGCAACTGAGGTCAATGCTCTTCAATTCCAGGTACATTCTATTATCATTCCCTACATTCTATTCATTTCTGTTAATGTATTGGGCATCGCAATGAGGGTCGGGTCCTTTTCTTAGGGTTGGGAGTTGTACGAGTTGTACTAAGGGTTGGGTTTTTTACTATTTCATCTGAGCTTTGCTTTTCTCTCAAAAGCCGTGGATCCGCCACTGTGCTTTCGTTTCTGTGGATTCATTTCTGTTGCAATGAGGCCATCCAACGTTGCAAAAAGATTTGTCTCAAGATAAATGGATAACCATTAAGCATTTAACAACATAATACTAAATATTAGTTTATTGGTTATATATATTTAGATATACATTGGTGTTATGCTACTTAAATTTAAATGTGTATATATAAAATTAAATGCTTACAACCTTATATATAGTATTTATTATTCTATTATTTCAAATCAAATTTTATATATTCCCATATATACACCATTTATTACTCTGCCTCCTACTAATAATGCCCTTCTGAAAATGTGATAGATGGTATTTTGAGATACTGGACTGTAATGTTGATTCAACTCTTTGAAACCGTGAAACAACTCTTTGCTTTAACAATAACTTGCTATTGATAGCCTCCTTTAATGGAGAAGTTCAGTTCTCAGCCTTTTTCATGCAAAGGACATGAAGAAAGCCCTGCAGTCTGTCGCCTCCTTCTGATCTTATGTTTGAAAGCTTTTGGTCTAGCCTTTTTTACTATCCCAATATATGTTGTATGTCGTTGAAGTTGATAAAATTTTAGATTGGAAAATATTCATAGAGTTAGAGATTTCTATCATTATAGAAACACTTTTAATACATGATTTAAATATTTTTAATATATTATATATTTTTAATGTATTAAAAAAGATTTAATAGAGAGAATTTATTTATATATATATATAATAGTAGATGATAAAAATTAGAAAGAAAAAAAGAAAAGTCAAATAAGTATTCTCATATACTTGTTAATCATAAATGGAAAAACATCACTTCCAATTGAATCATTTTACACTTTATATTTTACTAAAGTGAAATTTAATTGTTATGAGATTTGTATTTTCTTTGTAAAACATGTCATGTATGGAATTTTATAATAATATTTCATCTTAAAAGGTTTCTTGTGATGTGATGCAATATGATGGCAAGGATTAAATTTTTTTATTGTAAATGGAAAAACATTACATTCACTTGAATTACTCTACACTTTAGATTTTACTAAAATGAAATTTAATTGTTATCAGATTTACATTTTCTTTGTAAATTATGTTATTTATGGAATTTTATAATGATATTCCATCTTAGAAAAATCTAAAATGAAATTTAATTGTTATCAGATTTGCATTTTCTTTATAAATTATGTTATGCATAGAATTTTATAATGATATTCCATCTTAGAAAATTTCTTTGTGATGTGATGTAGAATGATGAGATGGATTAATTTTTTTATAAATTTTATTGTTATGTATTATATTTTTAGTGATTTGATGTTTTTCAGTATATATAAAACATACTTGTTATTTTTTACTCATTTATTTGTATGTTATAAATTTATTTGTATGTTATAAATTTATTTGTATGTTACAAATTTTGAAACTAATTATTAATGTTAATGTATTTGTTATGATAAAATATTTATATTTTATCATAATTTTATATATTTAGAATATCAATTTATATTTATATATTATTCTTATATTAAACAAAGATATAAAAGTTGTATATGCTAGTTTTTATTTACATGAAACAAGATTATATTATAATATATATATTGTGTTCTAATTTAAATAATTTATAAATATTTGTATAATCAATAATTTTTTAGTCACACATAAAGATTGAATTTTCTATGTTTTAAATAAAATCATTATTTTCAAAATTTGTATGTTAGTGAATGAGCTTTTCTACGTTTTAAATAAAATAATTATTTTTAAAATTTGTATGTTAGCAAATGAGAAATTTTGTGTTTTAAAAATATAGTTATTTTTTAAATTTGTATGTTAGATAAGGAGTTTTTCTATGTTTTAATAAAAAAAACATATTTTTTTAAATTTATATGTTTT
>SNQJ01S0044746.1:93160-111869 GCA_010110895.2 Picea sitchensis | reverse complement strand
CACTTCTGGTGTTATTTCTGATAAGTGTTTTACATCTTGCATCGTGAAATTTATATGCTGACATATATGCTCTTAGTCTGTGCAGTTTTATGAATGGTTTAAGTATAAGACTGCATGTGTAGTGTTTTGATTCAGGAATGGTGGTTGCATGCTTATAATGGAAGGGCCACGTATGGCTTATGTTTATAAATATATTTATATGTATATACGCACATTGAATCAATTCAGAATTCAAGCCGTTTCTCGAGAAATCTATATCCTTATCCATCTCAGGTAATACCCTGGGTAGATCTCCCCATAGAGACACCCTTATTAGAAATATCACCAAGAACCTGGAAAAGGATTTGAAAGTTCAAGCATTATCAACCCGGTACGAGGAAGAATGATCCTCTTAAAGTCCCGAAATGGCAGCATAGGGATAAAGTATCGATGGATGGATGAGATCCTATCGGAAGATCTGCGGTCATTCAGGACCGTTAGATTTGAAGAATACACAAGGGCGTTAAATGCCTTAACCCCTTTTTCCTTCATCTTCGTGAGTAGCGAAGAAATTGGGACCGTAGATCCCCAAGGTTTGTGGGAGCATCTGGACCGTTGGTTTTTCCACATCCAGGGAGCAGTGGGAGAGTGCACAATGTGGGACAGATCTGAGCCATCAGATCTTAGTTAGAAAACCCGACAGCCGTTGGATCTGTCGAGAGTTGCATGAGGTTTAAACCCTCATGCATAGATCAGTAGAGCTAAAGTCCTGAGAAGGAGTTTGTATCGAGATATCGGCATTCAGGAATTCAAGAGTCCGGGCACTTGACATCAGAAGTCTCGAAATAGAGAAAGGGGATGTGAGCCGTCCATCTGCGGGAGGATGCATGTCGTGGAATCATCCGTTTCGGAGATTCAGGCACCGGGACTCATAGAGCTGAGCGCCTATCCCTTATGAGTGGCGAAGTCACGAAAGAATCTGATTCGTCCGTCTGGAGGAGGACACGTGTCGTGAGATCCTCTCTATCGAGGATTCAGACATTGGGAGTCAGAGGAGGAAGTGTCTTGACCTCACGAGTGGTGAAGTCGCGAGAGGATCGGGACCGTCCATCTAAGGAGGACAAGTGGTAGAGAATCAAGGGATCTCACGAACTCAGAGGTTTGCGAGGTAAGAGCCCAAAGGTTGGGTGCTCTAAGTTACGAGTTGTGAAGTCGCAAGGAGTGGAGATAGTCGTTGGATCCAGAGAACGAGAGGACCGTTGGATCAGGAACCCCATTGCCTATCACGCGTTCGGGGGTTCAGAGGTTGAAAGGAGTCATTTTTTACTTCACGATTAGCGAAGTGCCGAGAGTCGAGCACGAGAGAACACATGGCATAATTTCAAGGTGGGGCCCACGTGATTTACAGGTGGGCACGCGTCCCCCGGAAAGGAGTCAACACCCTGTTGACTTCTCTTATCTCGGGGATTTGAGAGATAGGAGCACGAAGGCTCAATGCTCCAACTCACGAGGTTGCGAGTTGCGAGAAGTGCAAAGAGGAAGTCAACCATTGCTGACTTTTGCGTCTCGAGATTTCGGAGAAGAAGAGCACAAGAGCTTGATGCTTCAATCTACGAGGTTGCAAGTAGTGAAAAGTGTCAAAGGGAAGTCATGAATCACATTTCCCCGAATCATGAAAATTTGATAAGAACTTGGTTGGCTTAAGCGCGTAGACACGGGACAGGGTCATGTGGACAAGACCCCAAGGGGGGAACTTGCCACTCGCTGGCCCTATCAGGGTTCGACGCTTCACCGTGTCGAGGTTTGCAGAGTCGAAAGAATCGACACTCTAGTAGTGCTGAGTCGCGAAGAGAGAATGAACATCGTACTTGTTCGGCTTGTGGTCGCGACCCACGATCACATGGAGGTGGACAAGGAAGGAACTAGCCTATGCTAAGGCCCCCGTAGGTATTTCGGGGATTTTGATCCTCGAGAATTCGACGAAATTTTTTGTTTTCCTTAGTGGGTATGTGACAAAAAGAAATGGAAAATAAAGAAGACAAGCTGATAAACAACTCTCATGAATCTTTAATGGCAGAAATGTTGATTACAAACAGGCCCTCAGGCTTACAAATAAGCAACTAAACTGCTCCTCCATCTCTCTCCTCTCTTGGATCATGAATCCAACCCTTTCCTTATCAAAATCCACTTCATATATAGTGAATGGTATCTCTCTACTCTAATGAGGTCGAAACCAAGGAGCTACATAAGAGCCTCCTCCATTTAGGAGTATGTTACAAAAGATTCCAACAAAAACATAACAAATTGCTATTTTTTTGGATCTTATCTATTGTGATAAATTCCTTTTGAAACAGGTCATGTTGCTTGATATGGTGATAAAAAACATGTCTCTCATGTCCAAGTACCTCCTAGGAAATCATTCAAACCATCTCAGATAGGTGGCATCCCTCCTACAACTCAGATTTATAAAATTGTTAGAGTTCGCAACACCTTTGACAACATGCACTGTGAACTTTCCTGTAGGTGATGATTTTGACTTTTCTCCCAAACTACAAACTGGGTCAGGATGATTTTTTGTCATCAAGTCAATGGTAATATGGTGCTTCGCCACACCAAATTTCAAAAGAACCTAGATCGAAATTTAAAAGTTATGATCAAAACATGACTCTACTATGTGTTAATTTCTACAAACAGTCCCAAATTACCATTTCACAGTGCCAGTGAGTCTAGGCGCTGCGAACTTTCCTGTAGGTGTTGATTTGCTTCAAAAAGGATTCAAATTATGCAATAAATGTGCCAACCTACCAAAATACTCTATTGGACCATTCTAAATCTTCCTTCAACCTCTGAGCAATGAAAAATGTCTTCCAAAACAACAAGTAAGCAATCATAAGACAAAAAATGTTTCTTAGGGTTTTGCTACAGGTAAGTTTTATAGTATTGCAAAGGATAATATGTAACTTGAAGTTGGAATATTGGATGAAATGATGATGACAAGGATGAATGAATTTTGAATAGCCATATTTCAAAGCAACTATGCAAAACATAGAATTGGCAACACTAGTTCATTTTGCAGCATGTAAAATCATGTAGCAAAATAGATCTCTTGATGACTAAAATGGTTTGAAAATGATGAAATTTTGAATATCAAGTAATGGTAGATAGCATGTGATTTTTGCCCCTTACTGCATAAAGTTGAACCATGAACCTTCAAGCGTTTAACTTGGCACCAACCATTCTAGGAGAGTTTGCAGTGCATCTGATTTATGACTTGACAAGATGCTTTAGGTGGTTGGATGAATGTCTAAGACCCTTTGGACACTTGTTGGATGACAAAATTTGATGGTGACCTTTACTTTCCCTATTGTGCTAATAATGACAACCACCATCATGACACCAAGACTAGGAAAATGTATTTTGATAAGATTTATACCCAAGGTTACAATCAATACCTTGATTTATTAACATGAAACATGACTAAAAAACCTTTGACACCCTATACATCCCATGTGTTAACACCAAAAAAACTTTATTTTTGAAGGTAAACAAATGGAAGACCAATATATGATGTCAAACTATAGCTTATGCAAAGATTCAACCATCAATTTAGTATTATGATTTAGTTGGCCCTTGGGTGTTTCAAATTCAAAGCCCATTTCCTTCAATAATGCAGTAAAAACAAACCTTATTTTGTTACTTTGAAATCTCCTTTGTCTAGTGTGTGTATTGTGGAGAAATCCGAAGTGGTGACAAATATAGAGGTTTCTGAGCTAGATGTTAGAGACTTACTTTCATTTTACAAATCCTCTTTGATAATATGCAGATTCAATGGTTTCTGGAATTCTACTTTATATTTGTATTAATGGATTTGATTGACCTAAACAAAGGATTGTGAGTCTTATCTCTATTCTAAGGGTTTCTTTATTGTTCAATTTTTCGATCCTAATGTTGATTATCAAAAACTGTTAGAGGATGACCCCTAGTTTTAGAGAAGAGTAGGCATTTTTGTTGCCCATTGGTTTCCCTCTTTAAATCCTACGATTATGACTATACCAAAAATGTTATTTTGGGATCGACTCCCAAATTTGCCCCTTTGTTTTTGGCATTTATCAGCTTTTAAAAACAATTGTAATATTTTGGGCAATTTTATAAAAATAGATCTAGAACGGGGTTCATTGGCTTATACACATATGCTAGAATATATGTCGATAGTGACATTAGCTAAGGTCTCTTGACAAGACTCTCTTACAATGGGAAAATTATAGATGGACTTAAGTTTTGGATTATGAGAACACTACTTTTTGGTGTTGACATTTCCAACAAACATGGCATCTCAAGGATTGTTTTCCTCAAGCACATGCCAACTAAAAAATGAACAAAGGACATATATCTAAACCAAAAGGATGGCAAGTGATCTAGGTGGATACTGGTTTCCACCCACCTGTTACACTAATTCAGATTAGTTCCACATCTTGGCATTTTTTCTATAATTTTTTAGGTCCCAAACTTTTGGGGTCATTTTGAGGCTCTAAAAAATGTTTTTCTGACATGGTAGCACCCAATAGATGCCAAAGGCATTGTTAATCCATTTGGAATATTTACTTCTCGGTTAGACCTCTCCAATGGGATACCAAGCGCCCCAAACAGAGATTGTATGTAAAAGTAACACCCCCGGGAAGTTGATGTATCAACTAACCACACCAGGGCCCACAAACCTTTTGGTGTTTCATATTCTAGGGTTAGGTTTTTGGATGTTTAGGGTTTTCTCATTGATGCTTTATGTTAAAATAGATTTTCAACCTCTTTGTAATCAACTTCTTGTGAATGAGTGTAGATGACACATCTCTCTCTTCAGAGATAAGCTACCACCATTCTAGCTAGCTTGTGTGATTTACATTTTACAGTCTTTTGTATTCTAAACAATCATTAATAGAATCTGAGTTTTACTGTATTACTTTGTTCCTTGCAATATCTCTATATATTTCCTTTTTATATCTCGGTTATATCTCTTCCTTCATGTCATTCTCAATATAATTATGGATCAGTGGTATTAGAGAATTATTATCTTTGTTATTTCTTTATGCATGTTCTTGATGAGGTTAGGATACTGAGAGTTGGGTATCAAACTAGTTGATATTGGGGAAGAATTCTCCCGCTATCCCAAGCATTATTCCATGGCAAAATAAAATACAGATAATGAAGAAGGAGATCCTATCAAGCTATTTCTCGAGGAATCCCTCGCACTATTAAGGAACAAGATGATGGATAATTTTTCCCAGATCTTTCGATGGTTGCCAACAAAAACAGAGGCACCTTCAAATAGCAGTCACTTCGGAGGTGCGATGCCCTTTAAGGTACAAGTTAACTTTGATATCCCTTTATTTGAAGGCTAAATAGATGTTGACGCTTTGGAAAAATGGTTAATTCTGGTACAGGGTTATTTCTTTGTTCAAAATTTTTCCAATAGTGAAAAAATCACCTTTGCGCTCTTTAAATCCCTTCCCCATGTCAGATATTGGTGGGAGACTTACTTTTAGCAACACATCGAAGAGGAGTCTGCAATTTTTGGGTCAGACCCCACTTGGGCAGATTTTGTTGATTCACCTAAGGAGCAATTACCCCATTGGAAACTATGTTGACCAGTACATGTGATGGACAAGTCTACATCAGAATAGAGACCAAACAATGTCAGAGTACACCAACTGATCTGAAAATCCTTAGATGTCAATTAGTTGTTAATCTTACATTAAACATTTGACCATATTAGGGAAATGAAAATTGTTAAGACTATTTGCAAAATATCATGTGAAAATGATTAATTATCCATAACTTCATCAATTGATAACAACTTGCGTAAATAATGAGTGCAAAAATAGAGAGAAATATAGACAAATAATAACAAGGCTCATTACATAGTTTGATAACGGATTTCACCCATCTTGGGCTATGTCTCCAAGTCTACTTCTAAATAGCGGGAACAATCTATTAATGCTCAAATGCTTGATACAATGATGACTTACCATGACAAATTTGAAGAAACCCTTCAATTATGCTTCTCAAACCCAGAAACAAAGGTTACCAATGAATTCCACTCGAAATTTTGAGAAAAATGAGTATAAACTTGACTATGTTCTAAATAGGTGCTTAAAGACCTCATTTTGCATGCATAACGAGACTATGGGTCTCATACATGAAAAATTGAACTAATATCTTTGTACACAACGCTTCAACACATAACTAACATCACCATAAAATTCCTCTCGGAATTATGAGAAAAATGAGTATTAACACTCTATACTTTTCTAAAAGAACTCAGTAACATGCAAACCGAGGCAAATATAAAATAAGAACACCTCTTGCATGCAAAACAAGGCAAATTTGTACTTGGAACAAACTCTGATGCATCTCCTCTACAAACTGATACACATTTCCATCTCGTATGAAGGTTAGGTGTTGGGTTTATATAGGGCTAGTTCGGCCACTCGAGCCCCCTATATACCAGGGTTGTATTCAATAACACATTAAATATAATTTGTTAGTTGATGTAACCAACTGAAATGTGTGGCACATTGGTAGGAGGATATTCTTAAGTCCTTGGAATATTCCCCCCGAGGTCATGGTTTTGATTCTCATTCGACCCAACACATTTTATAATATCTAGCCATTATTGACTAATCAGAGAGTGCCATGTGACAGTCTCTGGTCAATCCACTCGTTTCTTGCGTCAACATCCTTCCACGTCATCTGCCAGCTGCCTGTATGGATATGCCATGTGGCACTCACCCACTAGTCCACGTCAGTATACAAATTCACGTCATCTTGATGACTCAGTTGCATTGTCACCATATGACCTTCCATGCGATACCCTTTCAGTGGTGCCATGTGGACTGTACAGATGCCACATCACCACCTGAATGTACCTTCCTTGTCATTATACATATGACACGTGGCAATTTTTTATTGGTCAAACTGGGTGCCAAAAATGCCAAATTTGAGTGACATGTGGAAACCTCTCATGTTTCCATGTCAGCATGATGATGTTATCCTATGCCCTATCAGTTGTATGGATGGCCACGTGTTAGCCTATGGGCCTAGTCACATGGCACCCCTATTTTTTCTTCTGCCTTGTTTTTACCAAAACTTTGAAAAGCCATAAATTCCTCATACGACATCCTTTTGAGGTGATTCACACATCATTGGAAATCTCTCATCGAGCTCTATGAAATGAATTCATTTTCATTAGTATTTGAGAAGATCGATTTTTTGAATCCTCTTCGATCACACCTCCCCACTGAAGAACTTTTGGATCTCCAAAAGTATGGATCATTCAGAGATGAAGTGAGGATACTTCCACCTTGCTTGTCTAGTATCATCCATCCATCATACTTGGACAATGAACACCCGACTCATCATAATAATAACGAAGACTAAAACAACATTGCTAACCAAGTTAACTATTCCCTTAAATTTGCAAACTCCGTCATTCATTGTTGCAACTACTAAACGTACTCCACTGATTAGTAATAAACTTAACCATAAAATTGAGTATACAGATGTGAAAAATAATGAACCATCCACTCATTTTACCTTCTTAATAGGAACAACATCAACCAAATCACTTGTTTTACTTTCAACCATAGGTTATAAATATGGATCTTGGATACTAGTATTAACTAGCATTTTCATGTTCCCTGTAGTGACAACTATCAAATTCGTCTTCATCTAATGAGCTGTCACAATGAACTCAATCACATCCTTGAAAATATGATACTTGTTTTGTTCCCTATAGAAATGGCCTTCATGTCATACAAGTATGGACTTCCCAAAACCATCTCGCAAATGTCAAGTGGAACAACATCTAACTCTATCTCATCAATGAAATTGGATTTTATCTCAAACCGTAACTTGCATTTCTTAATTACCTTTAACTGAGCATTATCACAAATCCAACCCAAATAATATGGTCTCGGATGAGGCCTAGTTTCCAATCCCAAATTTTGAACAACTTGCTCTGAAATAAGATTTACTCGTGATCCACTATCAACAAGTGTATCAATCTTATTGTGCTTTGAGATACCTTGTAAATGAAATGGTTCTTTTCTTTTCATTTCACCAGGGATTACTTTAGCCTTTGAAGAAGAAGTGTGTGAACTAGAACTAGCAACATAAAATATATCTTTAACACCCATAGCTATAACTTTAGAATCTGATCCAAGATCCCAAACTATGGTTGTGGCCTTTTGTTTACCCTTGTCCTTGAACTTCTTTGGTAGCCTCTCTGGATGCAACTTCCAACACATTTCCCCCTCATGTCCTTTCTTCTTTCAATGAGAACATGTAGGCTTCTCTTCTTCTTTTCCCTTTGACTACTTATCAAAGTTATGTGGATTTCCTTTTCCTTTACCATCAGTTCCCTTGGCCTTATTTCAATCCTCATACATTTATTACACCATGGACTTCATTTCTATGAACGCATAAAATAATTCCTCTTCAATACCGAAAGGATTTGGATTAGAAGAATCCACATCTTTTGTCGAAGCCATTTCTTGCTTTCAAAATGCACGCCTTGAATGATCCGGATATATGAGAGGAATGAAATGAAACCACAGATTTATAATATTAACACAAAGACACAGTGAACAATAATAGAGATATAGTAAAAATTGACTTCTATTAAGTAAGAAATATGCTGAAAATTGTAAAATGCAAACTCAAAACAAGCTTGCTAGAATGGTGGTAGCTTATGTCTGAGAATAGATGTGACAGCTACACTCATTCGCAAGAAGATGAGTACAATGAGGCTATAAAGGAATTTTCACAATAAACATGAATTCCAAAACTCTAGACATCCAAAAACCTAATCCTAGGAGGTGAAGCGCCAAAAGTCATGTGGGCCCCGTTGGGGTAAGTTAGTACATCAGCTTCCCAGGGCCGTAACTTTTGCTTACGATCTCCATTTAGGGAGTATGATAGCTTGTTGGAAAGGTATTGACAAGGAGAGTCATTTATGGGGCTCAATTAGAGCCTTTGTTTATGATTGAGCTGCCCGATCGTGAAAAAAATGTCTTTTAGGCCCTCAAAATGGCCTCGAAAGTTTGGGACTCGAAAAACTGCTAAAAATAGTAAGTTGCAAAAAAATATTTTGATCCAGTTGGAAAAGGTGGGTGGCCATTGACATCCTCCTAGATCATCAAACCAATCTCAAGAATGTACTCTTCAAACAATCATTCACCAAGCTTGAGTTTGGACCTCGTAAGCATTCACTTGCAAATACACGTGAAACCAGCTCTGATACCAACTTCCTTCCAGTCATACTAATGAGCTCTGATATCACATGATCCAAAAATCCTTAGAATTCAATTATTTCTTAAGATTACATTAAACATCGGACCAGATTCGAGAAATGAATTTTGTTATGATTGTTTACAAAATATCAAGTGAAAATGCTTAATTATCCATAACTTCATCAATTGATAATAACTTGCAGAAATAATGAGTGCCAAAATAGAGAGAAATAGAGACAAAAAATAAAAAGGTTCATTACGTAGTTTGATAACAGATTTCACCCATCTTGGGTTGTGTCTCTGGGTCCGCTTCTAAACAGTGAGACCACTCTATTAATGCTCAAATGCTTGATATAATGATGACTTACAATGATAAATTTAAAGACACCCTTCAATTCTAATTCTCAAACCTAAAAAAAAAAGTTTACCACTGAATTCCTCTCGAAATTCTGAGAAAAATGAGTATAAACTTGACTATGTTATGAACAGGTTCTTAAAGACCGCCTTTTGCATGCATAATGAGACTACGGGTCTCTGTACACAACACTTCAACACATAACCAACATCACCATCATATTCCTCTTGGAATTCTGAGAAAAATGAGTATAAACACTCTATAATTTTCTTCAAAGAACTCAATAGCATGCAAAATGAGGCAAATCTAAAATAAGAACACCTATTGCACGCAAAACAAGGAAAATTTTCACTTGGAATGAACTTTGATGCATATTCTCTACAAACTAGCACACATTTCCATCTCGTACGAAGGTTGGGCGTTACGTTTATATAGTGCTAGGTTGGCCACACAACCCCCCTATATACTGGAGTTGTATTTAATAACACTATAAATACATTTTGTGGGTTGTTGTAACCAACTGGCACGTGTGGCGCATGCATAGGAGGACATTCTTAATTCGTTGGAATATGCCCTTGAAGGTTATGGGTTCGATTCCCATTGATAAAGGTGGCCCTAACTCCTAGGTCAAAGGACAAAGTAAGGATGGCCAACCCTAAGACAACCAGTCCAAGCCACCAACAAAGAAGCATAATGGGAAGTCAAAGTACAATGGAAAGTGGTGTGATTTCCACAAAATACATTGGCACAATAATAATGAATGTCACTCTAAACAGTCATTATTGGTTGAGATGAAAGCCTCGGGGTCAGATGCTAACTTGGATTCTGATTTAGAACTGGAAAATGGAAAATGGATCATTGACACAGAGCCGAATGTCTCCATTTCTACCACAAAAGTCTGACCAGAGAAAACAGAGGAGCATAAAGAAGGGGAGCACCTCTTCCACTCATAGATGTGGGTGAAGGGGACCCCACTCCATATCGTTGTTGATAGTGATAGCTAGAAGAACCTAATCTCAACAAAAGTCGTCAAGAGGTTGAACCTAACAATGATGTCACATCCTCAACCATATGCCATCATTTGTCTCACCCAAGAACAAGACATCTGCGCCAACCAACAATGTCGTCTATAATACAACATAAAACCCTTCAAAGATGAGATATTGTGTGATGTTTCCCCACTTGAAGTTTGAGATTTTTTTTATAGGAAAACCATATATGTGGAAGTGTCATGTTATTTATGAATCTATGCCTCGTAGTGTCATTATTACTTCTAGAGGTCAAATCTACAGGGTACTAGAGGCTATACCAACTACTGTGGTTTCTTTGATCTCCACAAAGAAGTGCAAAAAGGTGATCTCTCAGATCGAGATATTTTTCCTCTTTATGGTTCAGTCAGAAGGTGAACGGCAGGTCACTGCAACCATCAAAACCTTTGCATGAGGTCTCTCTGCACAACAACATGTGGAAAAGATAATAGAAGAGAACAAAGACATCTTTGCCTCACCTACTAGGGTTCCTTTGCACTGTTAGGTAAATCACTCAATTTATTTGACACTTGGTGCCCTTATGCCTAATGACCCTATATATACACATTTTTTTATGGAGAACAAAGAAATCAAGCGCCAAATCCAAGAACCAATTCTAAAGGGCCACATCAAACCAAGGTCCTCACATTTTGGGAGACCAATTGTTCTGGTACCAAAGATGGATAGGACATGGAGACTTTGTATTGATTACAGTTCCCTGGACAAGATCACAGCTAAGAACCAATACCCAATACCCTGGATTGATGATCTTCTTAATAAGCTCAAGGGAGCCAAATTTTCACTAAGATTGATCTGAAGTCAAGTTACCACTAGGTGCCGATTGAGAAAAATTATGTATGTAAGACAACTTTCAAGTCTAAATAAGGTCTCTTTGAGCAGCTGGTCATGCCTTTTAGCTTAACTAATTCCATGACAACATCTATTTGGATGATGGATGATATATTGTGACGATTCACAAACTCCTTTGTGGTCATATATCTAGATGACATCCTCATCTTTATCAAAACCTAGGAGGAACATTTGAAGCACATTCATATGGTCTTGGGCACCCTGCGACAACACAAGTTATATGTCGATTTGGAGAAGTTTTCCTTTGGCATGTAGAGAATCCAATATTTGGTATTCATCATGGATGAGAAGGGTGTGCATGTGGATCTAGCCAAAATCCAAGTCATCTGCAATTGGACGGCCCCAAAGACATTGACCGAGCTCTACAGCTTCTTGGGCCTTGCCAACTTCTATCGTAGGTTTTTGTTGGGGTTCTCTCATATCACTTGGGATATGATCCAGGTGACCAAGGGTGGAGAAAATGCCAAGTTTGTTTGGGATGCATCCTGACAAAAATCCTTCGAGGATTCATAATTCCGCCTCTACTCAACACCACTCCTTATTATTCCAGTCCTCACTTAGCATGCGTATTCGATGGCCTATCACAGTGAAACACTATCTGATGTTGTTCACAGATACCCCACCTACAACAAAGATATGTACACAATTGTGTAGACATGTCAACATTGGAAGCATTACATTCTAGGGAAGGAAATGATGGTCCATATTGATCACAGAACTCTGTAATTCATGTAGACATAAGGAAATTTATATAATGACTTCCATGAGAGGTGGTCCACTTCCCTGCAAAAATTCCACTTGAACATCAATTTCAAGAAGGGTAGCACCAACCATGTTGCAAGTTTTCTTAGTTGAGTCTTGGTTGTAGCGCTAACCACAATTCTTAACTCTTGTGGGAATTATACGTCCAGGTGGCCATGGTTATACAATAATTACTCTGACTTTGTTGCTACTTGTCAAACATTGAGCGTAGGAAAACCAGTTCCAGACTTTCATCTCTAGGATGGACTATTATTCCATCTAAACCATCTCTATGTTCCTTCAAGTGAGCATGTAAAGCTGATTTGGGAAGCTCATTACAGTCGGGTGGAAGGACACTTTGATGTGGAAAAAAAAATGGAAGTATTTCAAAATAATTTTTATAGGCCGAATATTTGACAGGATATCTACAAGTACATAAGATCATGCATTGCCTATGCCATTTCCAAACCTTCCATTAAGAAATATGGGCTATACACTCCTCTGCCTACTCCTAAGAGGCCTTGGGAGTCCATCTCCATGGATTACATGTTCATTCTACCTCCAACCAAGCATGGTAATGACTGTGTCTTCATGGTCATTGATCTCTTCTCTAAGATGGCAGTTTTGACACCCTAGAAGAAAATAAACACATCTAAGGCCACTGATAAGATCTTATTTGAGCATGTTTGGGTTCATTTTGGGCTCCCATAGAACATTATTTCAAATTGAGACATGTTCTTGAGTACTTTCTGGTGCAACCTATGGTCGATGATGGACACCAAGATGACCAAATCGACTCCCTTCCACCCACAGATTGATAAATAAACATAGGTATTCAGTAGGATGATTGTTCATATCCTAAGGATGTACAATTACAAAAATTCACACACATGGTATGAGAGCCTTCCTTATGTTCAACATAGCTACAAAACATCCCTCCATATCTCTATTGGTAGTAGCCCCTTTCAAGTGTGCTTGGGGTTCCAACCATTGGCCCCCATGGACGTAGTTCTTCCCATTACAACTACATGGGAAGATTCCTCCCATTTTCATAATGCGTATGGTCGAGCAACCAAATTTTTTGAATGAATCCATCACATCCAACAACAAGTTCAGGATATTATACATAAATCTAACGCCAAGTACAAGTAGCACCATGATCAACATCAGGTACCATATGAGTTTCATGTAGGCGATAAGGAATGGTTTCATTTGTAGGAAGAGTGCCTCACGAGAACCCATCAAAATCTTGTTACACTCTGATATGGTCCTTACACCATCACTAAGGATATGGGTGAGAATTATTTTGAGTATAGTATCCCCCCTTTCCTTGGATTGCACCCTGTATTTAATGTAGAACTAATTCGACCATATTTTCCATCTCTATTGGAAAATTCGGATGTGGTCGAGCATGTGGCCCCTATAGAACTCAATATTGATTGCATTGAGTAGGTGACAATGGATCATATCATGGACACCAGTATGAAGGGAACACGCCAGCTAAACATCCAACTCTATCGTGTCGTCGAAGCATGACAACTTCTTCACCAGGGCAAGTGTCTCACCAGGAGTCAGATTCAACAAAATTTTCCCCTTCTGATGGAGGAAATTAACATAATGGGGACCATTTCTTCCTAATGGGGGAGGAATGATCTAGGTGGCCACCCACCTATTCCAATAATTCAAAATAGTTCCACATCTTGGTAGTTTTTCTACAATTTTTTGGGTCCCAAACTTTCGGGGTCGTTTTGAGGTCCTAAACAATGTTTTTTTGATGTGACAACACCCAATACATGTCGATGGAATGTATTGGGCCATTAAAAATGTGTACTTATTGGTTAGAAATTTCCAACGGGATACCAAGCACCCAAAACAAATATTGTATGCAAAAGTAATGCCCCCGGGAAGTTGATGTATCAACTAACCACATCAAGGACCACAAACCTTTTGGAATTTCATCTTCTAGCATTAGGTTTTTGGATTTTTAGGGTTTTCTAATTGATGATTTATGTTAAAATTCCTTTTCATCCTATTTGTAATCAAATTCTTGCTAATGAGCATAGTCGACACATATATATCTTTAGAGATAAGCTACCACCATTCTAGCTAGCTTGCATGCTTTGCATTTTATAGTCGTTTGTATTCCAGACAATCATTAATAGAATCTGAGTTTTAATGTATTACTGTGTTCCTTGCAATATCTTTGTGTATTTCCTTGTTATATATTTGTTATATCTCTACCTTCATGCCATTCTAAATATAATCCGGATCAACAAGCATGTGAGCAACCATATCTAGAAGATGCACATAACATTGCCAATCAACAAACTACTAATTTAGAAAATGAGAACATTTTTTTCCCAAACGTGTTGAATGAGGAATCCTATCCTCCTTCAAAGGATAGAGAATAAGACATAATATTGGTATTTCCTCCTCAAGGGTGGTAGTTGTACATGAATCCCCTTTGGGGGTATGAAGAGACTTCACAAAATCAATACCTTTGATTATGAAAGGAATTGTCTCCCTCTACAAATCCTAACCTCTTGCCTTCTGAATTACAATTAGTCATCATGGACCCTTGTTTAGGGGCATGGAATGAGGTTAAAAGGAAATGTAATTCCCATCCTTGTACAACTCTACTTTGAGAAGAATTAGGAGATTAATCTGAGGATTAACTAAAGATTTTAGTGACCATGTTTATGATTATGCTCAATGTATGTGACTTGTGGAATGTACTTGATTGGCATGATGGTAATTGATATTCTTGAGTGTTGAGTTGAATAGTATGTATGTTATGACAGATATATGCATGGATCATTAAATTAATACTTACGCTATGATATAGTGTGAATTGTGTCAGGTAGATAAGAAATATAGGACTCCTACTAGTAGAGTTAATTGAAGGAAGATGAAGGTTATGGAATCTAAATTAAACATTGAGAAAGCTTCATCAAACCAATTTGAATGTTATTGATATTATATTTATTATATTTGTGACACGATTTCATTGATATAAGTGATACATGACAATGTAAACTTGAGGGGGACACAAGTGGATATGAATGTTTGGGATTACTCCTGGCTAGGAGTCAAACAATGAATATACATGGAGGGTAACTGGTAATATCAAGCAATGATTCTTACATGATATGAATATACATAATATGTGTGTGATTATTGCATGTTAAGGATACAGGGGAAATCCTTTCTAACTTGCCAACAGATGGGTGTGGGCCATAACCAGTGAATACTTAATGGAGACACATAGTCTTAATTGAGGCATGGCATCTCAATATAGGTGTGGAATCTCTAATTGCAAAATATATGGTTCTTATGATTGGGAGGTGCACATTAAGGTGGAACGACCTTACTCCCCAACAAATAATTATTCCAAATGTCGAATTAAGGTAAGGTAAAATTAAAAAGACCCCACAATTGAATTATTTCATAAATTAACTACCCACTTCTAGGGGATTCTTAAAAAATAATATCATTTAATTTAAAAAGTGAATTATTATTATTAATAAAATGAATAATTAATAAAAATGTGAACAATGACATGAGGGGAGGGGGGAGAGTGATGAAGAATAGTGATTTATTGATAAAAATAAAGGGGAAAATTGTTAATTTTGCATGAAGGGGGTGAGGCGACTAGCCTCATTGGGTTTATAAATAGATGGGGAAATCCATGGTTTTGGGGAGAAACTTGGAGACTATATAAATTTCGTAGAAATTATGCTAGCATGAATAACTTATGTGAATAAATGAGATCTGGAAGGAAGCTAGCATTACTAATCTGGATGTTTACCAATGGATGGTAAAATCCATGTGGAGCACATTTTGTAATCAAAACTGCAATATCTCAGGTTGATCCCTGTTTGTAATTGTACATATATTTTATAGGCTGGTGAGATATGATATTATAGGCCTGAGTGCCTGTGTGATTATTAGGCCAAGGAACCTAGATGCTAAAGGCTAGTGAGCCTATCATTGTAATATGTAAAAACTCATATTATTAATAAAGTACATCACTATTGCAAACCAACCCAACAACATAGATGGGGGGCTATACTCCACTAGAAATGGAAAAGGGGGGGCTAAGAGTCTAGGAAAAGGGATAAGCTAAGGGGGCTTAAGCCCAGTGGAATATTATATTAATATTCCTTAAAGCTAAAGCTATGGATATGAATATATCCCAAGTTTCTAAAGTCAGGAAAAGGGGGTTCCTTGATTTCCATGTGTCATAAAGGGCACATGCATATATACTTGGGGAATTTAGCACTTTTTCCCCATCATTCAATCGAGAATCTTATCATTCAAGGATGATTATGGGAGGATTCTCTCCTATCATCCTTGGGACACTATCGTTTCCATCCCCATACATGTACCTGGTATTGTTGTTGTTGAATAGGTAGGTTGTCAGGCTCGTGTTACTGCTGAAGAAGCAGGTTTTCAGGCTCGTATGTTATTGAAGAGGTGCGTTGTCAGGCCCATGAGTAGTTTTCTTTGGGTGAGAAAATATTGGGAATTTTTCCCTAGTGCACTAGGCAATAACTACAGGTCTATGAGACTTCTTGTCTAGCCTGTTGCTAAAGCCCCAAAAGGGAAGTAGGATAATCGAAGGATTATTTATCAGAGAAGGGGTACACCTCCTGGGGTGGGACATGTATGCGGGGAATGAGAAACCGTAGGCTAGTTGCAATAGTTGGGCACCTTGGAAGGAGAAATTATGTTGATTATCAGACCTTAGAATGACTTATGATCCCCTTTGCCTTGGTAGAGTTTAGCCCCAGCTTGGGGGTGACCCACTACTGATATTTATGAGCAGTGTGGTCTAAGGCTAGGAGGAACGTGGAAGGTCTACATGTAGTTGGTGTTTAATTCACAAAAGATAAGTGTCTCTGTGTCTTTGTGTAAATTTTGTGTTATTAATTTTGATGTTCTGTTATGGAATATCTTTTATTTACATGTATGAAATATTGTTGTTATTTCCTGCATAACTCTATTCATATGCAAAACATATCATTAAATTTAATGGTAATAGAATTCAAAATTTCCGTGTGGCATTTCCGAACATGGGTTTGGGGATGCTACAAAAATTGGTTACAAAACCACATAGCTCGGGGGTCTTAGGGAAATAATGTTTCCCCAGGTATGGCTGGGAGGAAATCGATTGACACCATGAGAGTTTGAAATGGCAAAGAAATTGGAGTTGCAACATACTTTCAACAGTTGGAATTGGAAATCTAGTTAGGTATACTTTATAACTGTTTTTTTTTTAATTGTAGTATGAATGGTGGAATTTTACTTCCTCATAAATTTGTAAATTTTAGTTATGAGCTTATGTTATTTGAAAATTTATTGGTTGGATGGAAATTAAGTGTAATTGATGTATGGATGTATTTTTGTAACAGAAACGGTTGGGATTTTATATATTAAAAAACACTAATGGCTTCCACAAAATACATATGCTAGAGTAGTGGAATCTTTGCTCCTCTCCTGAAAAATTAACTTTCTTTTGAATACTAGAGATGCAGGTACAACCATTCCAAAAGGAACTACTATTTTTCCATGTGAAAATGGCTACAAAAATGTGCAAAATTAACAAAAAATTGCATTTCATTGAAAAAGATGACTAATGATTTTGAAAAAATAATGGATCTGCTGGATGCACCACTAGATTCACCTTTGGTTGATGAATTCATTCAGCTGGTTTCAACCAGACTGGAACTAGCGCTGGCGCGGGAGGAGACCAGGGGTGTTCATTGCTAATAGCCAAAAGGAAGGTTGAAGGGAGCTTTGACCCAACTGAGTCATTAGATTTCATTGGTTGATGAGGATGATTTAAAGGATTTTCCAATTGCTGAGCAACTGCTCCAATTTTCCTTGTATTTCTGTTAATTCCTCGAAGTGAAATTGTCAGTTCCTGATTGTGCCAAAGTTCTTGCTGGTGTAGTTGAGCCTGCAGATTAGCCAATTCCTCTCGCAACCCTTGGTTTTCTCGTTGAAATTATTTGTGCCTAGATTCTGTGCGCTCTTTCACTCGTCTGGAATCCACATGCAGTGAGTGAAAATTCTCTCGAAGTTCCTTTGAGACGCATGTCAGGAAAGGGAAAGGAGATATGGATCTTCTCCACATGTTGGAGGAAAGGCACAGGATCAGGCTAGTCTGAAAATCATTGTTGAGTTGAAGAAAGAAGACATGATAAGTAGGGTAAGAAATTTGACCGAGCTGCAAGCATATCGCCCTTTGTTTCAATGTAGTGGCACTGAAAGAAAGAAGGAAGAGACATAATTGTGAGGGAGGAAGTAATGGTGTACATTTTATGGAACAAGGTACCAAAACCACCCACAAGCCGACTAGAGTTGGCACAAGGGTGAACGAGGGAGGTGACGTCATGGGAATAAGGTAGGGCATCATAGATAACAAGTGAAGCACCATGAGATTAATA
>SNQJ01S0044746.1:73886-92250 GCA_010110895.2 Picea sitchensis | reverse complement strand
GAATGAAAATTGTAGTTTTATATGAGGAAATGTTTCTAGAACATGTCTTAACATACAAGTAGAAAAATAATGGACAACAACCCTAAATATTCTTTGAGGAACTATTGAGCTAGACTTTCAAAATGTAGAAATAAAGGAGGCCTTCTTGGTTAAATGTTTTTATTAATTTGGTTGAACATCTTGTTTTTCTTTATTTGACATAAATTTGATAACCATACCTAGTTATTAATAAAAGTTAAGGGGATGTTTGCAAAGTGTTTGGCAAGATCCCTTAAATGAGGATATTGTTCTATTGAGGAAAAATTGGAACACGAATGTGAGAATTCTTAAGTGTCAATATGCTTATGAAATTAAGGATTTTTCTGTAAGAAATAGTTTCTCCTTGAGTCAAGGTAAATGTAACCATATATTCTATGTTTAATTGCAAATATGGGGATTCCTCACTAACTGTTTGTAAAAATCCCTAAATGGGAAATATATGTGAAATTGGGGAAAACAATTGGAAGAGAAGTTAGAACATCATAATTAGAAGAATTATTATGAGAATAAGGTGTATCTCTGTAGGAAAATGCGACTCTTCAATCCTTACAAAATATGGTTATATATTCCTTATGTAAACATCATCTATGAGGTTACATTCCAAGTGTTTGTAAAAATCCCATAATGAAGAATATTGTTATTGTGAGTTCATTGAATGCGAGAATGAATTAATTTATGCATATTAGGATTCTTATTCATAGAATTTGGTTGTAGGGTCATTCTAAGAAATTTTGGGAAGGAATTTGCATGCTTGGATTTGAGTAGGATCTTGAAATTTCATAACCTAGGTTATGTTTTTAAGAAAATTCCTCCCTTGACATTTTTGTATTGAATTCATAAAAATTCAAGGGGTATCCATGTCGTATGGACTTGTAACACCTATTTTGAGTAAAAAAAAGGTTTTCTGAGCCCGATTATGAATTCTGGGCATTTTCTGAAAACCGTAGAACACTCTATGAGGAATACTAGTTGTTTAGATCTCTAGGTGTGAATTGGTTTATAGTCTCTTTTCACCTGATAGGCTATAGGATTTAAAAAATGTTCAACAAGAAAGTGTTGTAGATAGTTTCTGTAACACCCCTGTTTCTCCCATATTGTAAATATAACTATATTGGCCAAGAAACTATGGAAAACTTGATATGTGTGAATGTTTGATTTGATGGACCTTTGTATAAAAGGTCAATGAATGTAAATTTTGTTATTTACTAGAAAATGGATAAGTGTTGCATGACTGCTGGAAGCGGGTTTTGCCAAGAGAGACCACAAATTCTATGAAAGAGATGGTGAGGGGAACCTAGAATGGTTGAGATAAACCCCACCAAACTAGTACTTTGCTGGATTTAATTTCTCGGGATTAGAACAACCCTCTAACCCAGGAATAAATTATAGTTAGGCTGGTAGGTGGGAAGACCTCCTCAAGAGTTAATGAGGGGATGGGGTAGAGCACCCATCTGTAAGACTTCCATACCTGATCACAGACTGGGAATTTGGGCCACATAAAATCTTGTCGAGGAAGGAAAGAAAGGAAGGCCTGGTGGGAAGAGGAATACCTACGAAGAGTGCAAAGATGAGAGACTAAGCTCTCGGGTTCGAGGAAAAACTATGAGAAAAAGTGAGTTATGATCGATAGATACTAAGTCAGGAGAAGGAGAGTAACCTTCGTCCCTATCGATGACTAAGTCAGGAGAAGGAGAGTAACCTTCGTCCCTATCTACGACTGATCCATGAGAAGGAGAGTAACCTTCATCCCTATCTATTACTGTGTCGGGAGAAGGAGAGTAACCTTCGATCCTAACTTTCGTTGAGCCAGAAGAAAAGATTCAATCTCAAAGCATCATGGTCTAGTTCGGGGGTGGCCAGTGGCAAAGTCATTAGGAGTGACTGAGCTTATGGTTGGGTGGAAACGTGCACCCCTTTCAGCAGTTGCATCACATCGTATGGTTCTGATAAGTGTTTTCATACCTTATGCATTGAAATGGGATTATGGATGAATTCATGTGTTTATCTATTTATAGATGGTTTATGTATTGAATGGTTAAGTTATGTGTATGCACTTATTTCTTTGAGAACTCATTCTTCTGATGGATCATCTATATGCCCCATCTTATCCCTTGAAGTGTCGTGGGATGTAAACCTGTAGGAAGGCCGAGATAGAAAGTATTGCATCTTGTTGGCCCATGGTTATGGAAATAAGAGAAGAACAAGGAAGAGAAGGAAAAATGCGAACTTCGCAAAAAACATAGTGACTGGTACTGGGTCGAAGTGAGCAAAAGAACAAAAAATATGGAGCGAAGTCCGAGAAAACAAGTTGTTGGATGAGGAGATCAAGGATGACAGGTAAGAAAGGAAGAAGGATCGTGAACAGCTCTGGAGGGGTAAAAATCCACCGTTAGATGCTTTGGAGAACCATGCGAGAAGGAAGGAAAGATAGGCTGGCGAAGTCCTGAAAACATGGGTCAAGTTGACCTAGGGTCTTGGTATCTAGGGTTTTAACACCTAGGTTTCGACCTAAGGATGTCGATGAGTGATTGCAATGTATAAATAAGAACCTATATGAGGGAAGAGGGTTGGTTCGAGTTTGTTGGATCTAGTTGTATTGTTTTGACATGAGTGATTATTGTTGTGAGAGAGAGAAGAGTTGAGTACAAGAGCCTTATGGTATTGTAATATCTTCAACTGGGTGTGAAGATCAACCCTACAACTGAGTGTGTAGGGAGGGGAGAAATAGAGAGAAGATCTATTGGCTAAGAGCGTAGATCAGAACTGTATGCTTTCATCTTATTATATCATAAAGAACAGTTTTGTGGACGTAGCCCTAGATAGAGGGTGAACCACTTATATCTGACTCCTATGTGTGATTTATGTTGTGTTAGTTTACCTTGATATATTGTTTTTTCATTACTATGGTAGATATGATAGATGTGTGGAATAGATCTAAGTTGATAAGTGATATATGCATGATGTATTGTTCTAGTATTAGATCCACTTGATATTTCCCTTGGTTGTAGACATCTCTGTCTTGCAACCCCCCCATAGCTACTTCGGGTGAGACTACATCTGCTTCATAGGTGTAGCCGAAAGGGCCAGTAGTTAGGGCTTGTTGGTGTGCTCTTAGAGATGAACCCTGGGTTTGCCCCTGTGCCAACAAATGGTTCTGTTGTCGGGACAAGAATCTTCGTGACGGAATGTCAAGGTGGTTCCCATCAAAGAAGGAGATTCAAAAGTGGATAGAGAATCAAGAAAAGGACTTCGTTGAAGCCCAAAACAAGAACCCTAATCTTAGTACAGAGGATTGGTTGGAGAGATATATCTTTACTGATATACATGAGATTTTCTTTGGAGGAATCCATCAGGAGCTATATGAGTAGCTAGCTAGGTTAGCTGATACCCAGTTTGAAATCAGATCTAGAAATCTTGTAGTTTGGACATCAACGTTAATCAATAAGGTCAATAGAGTTGATAATGTCGTGTCACTGATTTTGATGTTGACAGAGTAGAGTCATACAACCAGGCTGAGATATATTTCTTCAAGGGACCCAGAGGAAAATTTTTACATTTTCTGAAGTTAAGAATCAAGATGATATTGCATGAGAAGAACATATTGAAGATACAGTAGATTGGTTGGATTTGAAAAAATCTAATGTTCAAGAATTCAGACAGTGACATCGACACAGAGGCTGGACATACGCGTAGTGGAAGAGTGTTCATAGAAGTTCATCTTGTGAACTTATTCAAGTAGAACTACGGGGATGAGGGTTTCTACAGTGGAGAATAGGTAGACCTGATGGATGAAGAGAATTCGGAACCCGCTAGGGAAGAGGAAAAGGAAGCTGAAGAACCTCGTCAGGACGAGCCATAAACTTCAGAAACTATGCAGACTGTAGAAACATGAAACCTAGGAAGATCTATGGCAGATGAGATGAGACTCCCCATCTTTAGGGGAGATGGGTCTGAAGACCCTGATCAACACTGGATCCTATGTGAAGCTGTATGGAATATTAAAAATGTCACTGATGAAGCAGTTAAGAGAACCCAATTTAGCACTACCCTTTGAGATCATGCACTAAGATGGTACATGAAGCTTGTTCAAGGACTTGCACAGCCTAAGTTGTTGAATGAGATCAAGAATGCATTGATTGTAGAATTTAAAAAATAGAGTCACAATGTATTACAGAGCTGAAAAAAATCAAACAAAAGGTAGTTGATCTTGTCTGGGAAATCAACCAGAGATTTAAGACCTTAACAGGTCGATTGAATTTTCAGATCCCAGATGAGAAGGACAAAGAGTGGTTCATTTCTACCTTGTTACCACACATCAGAGTCCCTCTGATGCAGGAGAATATTGCTTCATAGGCCGAGGCACTAGATATTTCCATGAAGCTAGAATCAACCCCTATGGGAGAATCCAGTTCAGGTATGAGCCAGATCTTGAGTTAGCTAACTAGTTTGTCTCTACAGGTTGAATATATGAAGAAAGACAAGGGAAAATATAAAAGAGAAGACATATGGTGTGTTATATGTATAACAGAAGGCCATGAAAAGGAACAATGTCCCTTATTCCATGAATACTTGGCCTCTAGAGCTCCGAGCCCTTTGAAGCAAGTCACTTTACCCTGGTGCGAAGTATGCCCAAATAGACATCGTACTGGTGAGTGCTATTACATGCAAAAATATGTTCAGAAACCCACAAATTTGTATTGCATGTTCTGTAAGTTCGTGGGACATGATGATAGAGATTGTAGGGTTGATGATCTCATGCATGAAAGGTCAAGAGATATATACAAAATTCAAGGCGAAGTACAACAAGAAGGAAACACTACACAGTACAACTCCCCTGGGAGAGGAAACTTCAATCCTCACGGTGGATTCAAAGGACGAGGAGGAGGAGGAGGCATGGGTCGAGGTTGAGGATAGATCATCTGTTACAACTGCGCATAGCTAGGACACTTGGTAAGGGACTGTCAGAATCCTTGTACTACTTCTAGCTATTGCAACTCCTTCGAGCATGTTATTGAAGAATGTCCAACATTGCTAGCTAAGCTTCAGGAGAGACGAGGACCTTAGAAAAACCCACAAGTGCAACTGATATATATTGAACCTCGTGGAGAAGACCCTAGAGTCGTTGTTATTACTAGGGGAGGAGTTGTTATAGGAGAAGACAGATTGATCCAAGGAAGAACTACAAAAGACTCAGGAATCAGGAAAGTTGCAGAGAAGATCCAAACCTTTGATGCAAAGAAAGAAAGACAAATATTTGAGGAGGCAAGAAAAGAGTTCAAAGGAGACCAAGGCTCTTCATCAAAGACATGGCCAAAAGTAAGGGAATATGGAATGCCTCAGGAATTTGATTATTCTGCTTCGCCAAGAGAAGGAAAAGAGGTAAGCAAGCTCATGGAATTTCTATATACTTGTATTAAGTTGATTCAGGATGAGAGTGTTGTCCAAGAACTACAAAATTTAATCAGACAGTATGAGCTAGGAAATATAGACCCCTTACTAAATAGGGTAGTACACCAAATCGCTAAAAAGAGAAGGATGAATAAGGAGCTACATTTGAATGCTTAGATAGGCGAATATGATATAGACTATGTGGTCCTCGACTTAGGGTCGGAGGTCAATGTCATGACGAAGAAAACCTGGTAACTAATGGGAAAACCTAAGTTGATCTATTCCCCTATCAGGCTTAGAATGGCTAATCAACAAGCTGTAAGCCCCTTTGGTAGAATGGAACATGTCCTTGTAGACATCGACTGAGTAAGAAAGTTTGAAGATTTTGAGGTAATTGAGATAGTTGATGATAGTTGTCCTTACCCCACGCTGTTAGGAATTGATTGGGCTTTCAATAATTCCACTGTGGTTGATTTAAAGAAAAGATGTATGACTTTTGAAAGAGATGGCCTTAGGGTCATTGCACCCTTAGATCTAGATGAAGGTCAGAAGTACACAGATCGCATTAGAGAAGAAGACCGCACATATGAACTGGAAAACATATACAAATTAACAGCGAGACATCAGGATTACATTAATCCTATGGCCAATGGAAACCTAAGCTGGCGAAGTGACAATGCATGTTCATCAGACTCAGAAGAAGCACTGGAAACTAGCAAAATAAAATGTATGAAGTATATACAAGAAGATGTGCTAGATTAACCAGAGAATTTTGTTGGATCGACACAATAGTAAGTAACTTACCCGCCTTTTGTGGTCTAAATCCTTTAGAAACCTTCTTGTTGAACTTTGAAGAAAGTGTACCAATGCAACAAAGATTGTTGGCGATGGATGAGGCCCTGAAAGAAACCCCAGTAGGATGGTGGGGGACACACAAAAACAACATTATAGTTTAGGTACAATTTTGTACCATGATGACAACACGGTTCTTAGCACAAGTAGAAGGCTGTGAAGTTCGATACACAGGTCAAAGATTCCCAAAGGACCATGTGTGAATCTGTGAGGAAGCCTGGAGCAACGTTCCTCAAGAACAGTGGGTACAAAAATTCATTAACACACTGGACACGACACCTATCAAATGGTACCTTCAAGCAGAGTTGTGCCTCATCACTATAGATTGGGAAGGTATGACATAGAATTTTGTAACCACCTTCTTATTTGGAAGTCAATATCCTTCAACAGATCAAGCATTGCAGATTGTAAGACAGAAAGTATTCGAGGAGGAAACTAACTTCCCTTTGGAGCAAGAAGAGAACGAATGGACTGCACCTCTACAGAAATTGCAAGGTTGTTACAACATCATTGTCGATGAAGACGATGATCCGAGGAAGGTGAACATCGCAGAAACAGAAGGCCAGAGAGATGTGGAAGGACCTGGAGTTGAGCTACCATTCATTAGATAACCCATCAAGATTTAAAAAGTCAATATTGGAACCGAGGAGACACTGAAGCTTGCAAATGTCAGAGATTATTGGGATGTTGCTACCATTGACAAGATCACATAACTACTACACGAATATCAGTACTTGTTTCCGACCAAGTTCATTGATATGAAGGGCATCAAAGGGCCTATGGGAGAGATGAGGATCCCTTTGAAACCAGATGAAAAACCAGTCAAATAGAGACCCTATAGATTAAAACCTAAATATAAGGAGAAAGTGAAGATTGAGCTCGAAAGAATGTTGGAAGCAGGGATTATAGAACCTGTCGAAGAATCAGAGTGGATCATCCCTATGGTGGTACAGGAAAAAAAGACAGGAGAGATAAAAATTTGTGTAGATCTCAGGAAGCTAAATGATGCATGTTTGCATGACCCCTTCCCTACTCCATTCACTGACGAAGTGTTAGATAATGTGGGAGGCCAGAAAGTATATTCTTTTACAGATGGATTTTCAGGATACAATCAGATCCGGATTGCCAAGGAATATTGCCACAAAACCACCTTTGCAACAGAATGGGGGTCCTACTAGTATACATTGATGCCATTTGGATTGACGAATTCCCCAACCATCTTTTCCAGGGTGGTGGTTGAAGCATTCAAGGAGTTCTTGCATAAATTTATAGAAGCATATTTTGATGATTGGACTGTTTTTAGCTTATTGAAAATCATATTGAATGTCTAAGGCTAATGTTGGATAAATGCAGACAGTGTCAAATTTCATTGAATTTGAAGAAATGAATCTTCTTCTCACCGTTCAGAGTGTTGTTATGTCATATTGTATGCAAGCATGGATTACTGGTAGATCCCTCTAAAATTGTCATTATAGTTGATCTGCCACCTCCTACTTCAGTCAAACAACTACACACTACACTGGGACATATTGGGTATCGTAGGAAGTTCATTAAGGGATATGCCCAGATTACAACACCCATGGAGAAGCTTCTGAAGAAAGAATGTCAGTTTAGCTAGACAAAAGAATTCCAATAGAGATTTGACACATTGAAACAAAAGATGGTCACTATGCCCATTCTAGTTTTCCCAGATTGGAGCAAGGAATTTCACGTACATGTCGATGCATATTCCATTGCATTAGGATTTGTGTTAGCACAAACTAGTGAAGGAGATATTGACCATCCATTATATTTTTCTAGCAGGAAACTATCAACAACAGAGGTCAACTACACCACTACTGAGCAAGAAGGGTTAGCCATGGTGTATGCGCTGCACAAATTTCACCACTACTTGTTGGGAGGGCACTTGAAAATGTTTACTGATCACTCTGCGCTCAAATACCTAGTCAACAAGATAGTGTTGGGGGGAAGAATTTGCAGATGGATTCTACTCTTTCAGGAATATGATTTTGAGATCATAGTCAAGCTAGGAAGAATGAACAAGGGTCCTGACCACTTGTCAATTTTGGAACATGGTGAATATCTGACCAGTTTGGAGGATGCACTGTTAGATGCACAATTGCTAGAAATTAGAAAGATTGATGACCACTTTGCAGAAATAGTCTAGTTCCTATCAACATGAATGGCACCTAGTGAGTACACAATTCCACAGAAGAAACAACTAGTAGTGCGCGCTGCCGACTTTTCACTTATAGTTGGACATCTATACAAGATGGGACCTGATGAGATATTGAGAAGATGTGCTATGGAGGAAGAATGACCAATGATCCTCACAGAATCTCATGAAGGCATTGCAGGAGTACATTACGCAGGGAAAGCAACTATGCATAAGGTTCTTAGATCTGGCCTTTGGTGGCCTACCTTACACAGAGAAGGTAAAGACTATTACAGAGCCTGCGATGTATGCCAAAGAGTTGGGAAAACTTCCAGAAGAGATGAAATTCCACTAGTGCCACAACTGACCCTACAAGCATTTGAGAAATGGGCCATTGACTTTGTGGTACCTATAAACCCACCAGGAAAGTGCACAGGAGCAAGATACATAATTACAACAAAATAATACTTAACTAGATGGGTCGAAGCAAGAGTAGTTAAGGATTGTAGTGCAAATACAGCTATGCGCTTCATATTTGATGACATCATAACCAGTTTTGGATGCCCAAAGATCCTTATGAGTGATCAAGGAACACATTTCATAAATAAGACTGTTGAAGCCTTGACTGAGGAATTTGCAGTCCACCATCAGAAGAGCACACCCTACCATCCACAAGAAAATGGGAAAGTGGAAGAATTCAACAAGATCTTGGAGACAACGTTGATGAGTATTTGAAGTGTGAACATGGATGACTAGGATTTAAGAGTACCAGTAGTACTTTGGGCCTATAGAACCACTTGTAAGAAGTTAACAATGTAGACCCCCTTCAAGTTGGTCTATAGTCTCGAAGCCGTTGTGACAATGGAATACCTGGTGCCAAACCTAAGAATTGTTTTATTTACAGATATGGATGACACTGGCGCTTTTTGAGAGAGGTTCGTGCAGTTAATTGAACTTGAAGAAGACATATTTATTTTTGGATTCCATCATCAAGTACAGAAGGAAAGAGAGAAGGCCAACCATGACAGACACATCAAAAAGAAGGCATTTAGACAAGGTGATCTAGTCCCGGTATATGACAGTAAGTTCATCAAGCATCCTGGGAAGTTCAGAACGCATTGGCTCGGGCCATATGACATCACCTATGTTACAGAAGGAGGAGCTGCGTAGTTGATGACTTTGAAGGGAGAATGGAAGGAAGGATTAGTGAATGGGAGTCGACTGAAGTTGTACTATGACAACTAGTTGCCTCGCATCTCCAAGTAAAAGCATAGGGAAAAGGGCCTAGGTACGAGGTGCAGTTGAAACTGGGTACTAGACATAGAAAAGACAATCTGCACAGGGAAGGAGAGGAGGCATAGAGCAGAAAGCAAAGGCTGCACTACACATCCTGAAGACGAAGAAAAATAGAAGAGTCAGATCTAAAGTGCCTTGGCATGAGTCATAGGTGAGTGTTGGGGGCCTGTTGGCCCTTGGTTATGAAAATAAGTGAAGAACAAGGAAGAGAAGGAAAAATTTGAACTTCGCTGAAGACATAGTGACTGGTACTAGGTCGAAGTGAGAAAAATAACAGAAAATACAGAGCGAAGTCCAAGAAAGAAAGTCATTGGATGAGGATATTGAGGATAATAGGTAAGAAAGGAAGAAGGATCATGAACAAATCAGAAAGCAGAAAAATCCACCGTTAGATGCTTTGGATCACTGCGTGAGAAGGAAGGAAAGATAGGCCGACGAAGCCCTGAAAACATGGGTCAAGTTGACCTAGGGTTTTGGTATCTAGGGTTTTGACCTAAGGATGTCGGTGAGTGATTGTAATGTATAAATAAGAACCTATATGAGGGAAGAGGGTTGTTTCAAGTTTGTTAGATCTAGTTGTATTGTTTTGACATGAGTGATTATTTTTGTGAGAGAGAGAAGAGCTAAGTACGAGAGCCTTTTGATATTGTAAGATATTCAGCTGGGTGCAAAGATCAACCTTGCAGCTGGGTGCGTAGGGAGGGGAGAGATAGAGAGAAGAGGAGAGAAGATATGTTGGCTAAGAGCGCAGATCAGAACTTTATGATTTCATCTTAATATATCATAAATCATAGTTCTATGGACGTAGCGCTAGAGAGAGGGTGAACCACGTATATCTGACTCATGTGTGTGATTTATGTTGTGTTAGTTTACCTTGATATACTGTTATTGCATTACTGTGGTAGATCTGATAGATGTGTGGAATAAATCTAAGATGATAAGTGATATATGCATGTTGTATTGTTCTAGTATTAGATGCACTTTATATTTCCCTTGGTTGTAGACATCTCTGTCCTGCAACCCCCCCATAGCTGCTTCGGGTGAGACTGCATCTGCTTCGTAGGTGTAGTTGAAAGGGCCAGTATTTAGGGCTTGTTGGTGTGCTCTTGGTGTTGAACCCTGGGTCTTCCCCTGTGCTAACACATCTATCTGGACTTGTCTGTTTGAAGAGGATATCTTCTCTAGACTCCTTGATGTGTAACCGAGATATCATGTCCAAGTCCTTAACAACTTCACGATGAAGAGATTCATGATTAAATCACAAGAGTTTAGAAGGACCCATATGACCAACACCTAGGGACCCTAGGCTAATCCTAAGGGAGCTAATTCCTTTTGGCTTCGAAGCTCCGAAAGTCCAGTACTTTAGAGTATTGTCGACCATCTTAGTGACAAACTGGCCAAAGGCAACCAAGAGTTACGGTTACCTGTAAAGTTGACCGACGTTGGGAATTTTCCCTAGTGGTTAGATGAACCTATATTACTGACTAAATCGGGATCCAACTCCCCATCGCAAAGTAGTGTTAGCCACCGATCGAGAAGTTCGGGAATTCTCTGATCCGTTGGATCTACACTGAGATGACTTCGACGAAGTTCCACTTCGGGAGAATGGAGATGTTATATCATCAAACTCCCTGAATGCCAAATTTATGAATTAAAGGAGAGCCATATATTTGGGGAGATTGTTCGGAGCCCCACCTACTGTTTGATCATTTAGGAGGAGGGACACTCACATGGTAATTCGACGAAGTCCCGCTTCGAGAAATGGATTGGCAGTGAAGCCAAAACCCCCAAAGTTCGGAGCCGCAAAGTGACTAGGACTGTTGATATGGGGATCCTTCAGGTCCTCTTCTAGCCATTGGACGTACGATGAATTCATCCCGACGTTGATCGCTTAAGGAGAACAAATATATTGTAACGTCAAAACCCCCAAAGTCCAGAGTTGCGAAGTAATGTGAACCGTGGATCTAAGGATCCTTCAGAACCCCTCTTGACCATTCTATTTTGGGGACACATGTATCATGTCGAGGGCACGTGGGGGGCCTACGTGTCAAGTGACGATGTTTCCAGTTGTGGAGACCTGGTGGCATGGTAAGGGGATGTCGTTGACCTGAGGCAGGTGCCACGTATTCTTACTAGAGTGTTTTGGGATGAAAAATGTCCCTCTATGATTGGCCCAACAACAGGACCCAAGGGACCCTTGAGAAGAAGTTATGATCTATATATCTTTGGGGTTACGTGGATACGCTTGGACTGTCAAATCTAGGCTGTGGTCAGCCCAACGCTAACTAACTCTGAGAAAAAAGAGGAGTTAGCATCGCAAAACTCCCGAAGGTCGGAGTCACGAAGTAATGTGGACCGTGGATCTATGAATCCTTCAGGATCTCTCTCATCCATCGATATACGAGGGACGTGTGGTGCTATATCCTTTAGTATGGAGACTTGGTACTCCAAGGTAATTGAGGAGTGGTGTGTTGATAAGCTCCAAATCCTAAAGTAACAAGAGTCGTTGATCTGAGGATGCTTCGGGACTTATCCTAATCATCAGATGTGGTCGGTGGTCAGCCCAACGCTGACCAACTCTGGGAGAAAAAGGAAGCTTACACCATGAAACCCCCGAACACTAAATTTACGAAGTAGTAGAGGTCGTTGACCCAATGGTTATGTGGACCTACCTTGGCCACAAAATTGAAAGGCATGAAGGACGATCAGTCCGGAGTGACGTGGTATAGTGATGTCACCCAGGGTGACATGGACCCAAGTTTGGTGTGCCATGTGTCACTTGGATTTGTGCATATCACATACCCTATAGACCCATTGGAATGTGACATGTGTCACCCCTGACCCTTCCACATGTCATCCCCTGGCACATTCCTTTCTAGCCAAAGTAGTTGGTGAAGTTTCCAAAACTCTGAGACTTCGGGACTCCAAAGAATTTGAGGTGTAGTATTGTAGTGAGACCAAAAGGCCTGAAGGTCAGATCCACGTGGAAATATTATGAGACTTCAGGATTTTGGGACTCCAGGAGATCTCGTGCATGGATAGTAAAGAGGCCTTCAGTGCCGAAGTGGCGAAGAGTCAAATTCCTCTACAGCCGATATCTTAGAAAGGGGTTGAGAACATCGTTGGTTAGTAGGAGAATTTGCTTAAGAGGAAAATGAAAAATATGATGCCCCACTCCTTAAAATACCATTAAGGGGTCGAGTGTTTTACAAATTGGTATCAGATCATGGTTACAATGCTTGTCCTTCTTGGGCTCATGGACGAGTCACATAAGAACCTTATTTAAAGGAATTTTAAGGGTGACACCCTATCTTAATTATTCTCTAAAGATTTGGGTTAGAGTTTTACTGAATAAAAGAATGAAACTTTCTACTATGTGTGTATTTAAGAAATACAAATTGTGTGTTGTCTATGAATTAATAGATCATTGGCTAACAATGAATGTTTTTTCATCACTCAAGCAACCAATGAATCACAGGAAACTACAAGTATAAAGGATGGTGACGTGCCATGAAGTGGGGGATGGCTCCCACAATAGAGATGCACAATAGAGACGAATAATCTAATGAAAGGAGTGTGGTGGAAACCCCTCTGGATCTGGCTGAGACTGTAAGGAGCCTCATGGCTAAATTACAGAGTTGCAAGGTTGACAATGAGAGATTGATAAAGGAGAAAAAAACAAACGAAAATTAATGCAGTCTTGCTGCAGAGCTTATCTGACATACAGAGGCAGATGCAACATGGACCCGCAACCAGTCATGTGGACCGACGACATACGAAGAGAAGTCAAAGTCCACCTGAGATATGAAAACATGGTCCCATAAGTAGCCACACTAGGAGAAGTACCTCAAGGAAGGCCCAACCTAGAGGTAGGGGACACTCATCGAGAGATTCCTATAGAAAGGAAATTGGAAAATCCAAGGGATCTTCTAGTAGAATAAATAGCTCACATTCTCAAAGAAAAGGAAATAAGTGAAAGCTTTCCAAAAGTCATGATCGCAAAGAGTTCAAGAAATCCAAACTACCCTCTTTCGATGGAGATATTAAGAAAGGGGAAAAGGTAGAAGCTTGGTTTCTTAGTTTAAAGAAGTACTTCATAGTCCATGACTACTCTAAAAACTTGAAGGCTCGAATAGCCATATTCAACATGAAAGGAAAGGCTTCCATTTGGTGGGAAGACTTTAGGAATGTGAAAGGAATCCATGAGAAGGACTTGTCATGGAAACAGTTTGAGAAACACTTCAAGAAGAAGAGTAGTTTGGGATTCAAGAATAAGGGGTTTAAATCCTAAAGATTTAAGAAAAATGGGAAGGATTATAGGATGAGCCTTCATACTAGAAGTGTGTATCAGAAAAAAATCCCCTCTCGGAGTGGAAATAAACCTTTTGGAGGAACCCCATGAAAGATTGATAACCCAAAAAGAAAACCATTGAAATTTTGGGGTTGTGGAGAAGAACATCTGCTGAGAGATTGTCCACACATACAATAGAACAAAAAGAGAATCTAAAACATCTAAGAAGCTACCACAGTCAATGATGTGGCTAGGAGCATGCCATGGATTTATGCAGCCTTGGATAATAAACAAGCCAACCACCAAGCTTCAGTGGTGGATATGGAAGGTATGATTTCCAACCATCTATTTTCTATTTTAATTGACCTTGGTTATAATTTGAGTTATGTGGCCCCTCAGACTGTTGATAAGTGTAAACTACAACCAGTTAGACATGTTAATCCATGGTTGGTAAAACTAGCCACTGGAACCAAAAGGAAAGTAGAAGAGGTCATACCAGCTTGCCAATTCATTATGGATGAATTCCCACCCAAGCAACCCTTAACATACTTCCCCTAGGGTCTTATGACCTGTTGATTAGTATGGATCGATCAGCTACTTATAAAACTAATTTGTACGGTTACCATAAAACTTTAGAATGTGTAAATGAAGAAGGGAGAAAAATAACCCTCCAAGGGATTCAGAAGCCCGTTTCAGTGAGACGAATATGAGCCCTTCAAATGAAAAATATTGCATAAAGGGATGTTCCCTATATGAAATACAGGTGTTGGAATATATTGAGGATGACAAACCAAACCTAGAGGACCACACCATATTAAGAAAGTATAAATACATGTTTCCAAAAGAGGTAATGGTTCTACCTCCGAGAAGAGACATTGACTTCTCGATAGAACTTGTACCAGGAGTAGTGCCAATGTCTATAACGCTCTATAGGATTAGTACACCAAAGCTATTTGAGCTCAAGCTACAGCTAAAGGAGATGATGAACAAAGGGTATATCCGACCCAACGTGTCTCCATGGGGAGCACTGGCCTTATTTGTGAGAAAGAAAGATGGCACACTCTGACTGTTCATAGACTATAGACAACTCAATAAGACAACAATAAAGAACAAGTATCCCTTACCAAGAATCGATGACTTGTTTGACCAATTAGGGGGTTCTTCTATTTTCTCAAAGACCGACTTAAGGTTTGGATACCATCAAGTCTGAATCAAGGATGAAGACATCCACAAAACAACCTTCAGGACAAGATATGGTCACTATGAATTTGTGGTGATGCCATTTGGATTAACCAATGCCCCCGCCACTTTTATGTGCTTGGCGAATAATGCACTCAACAAATTCCTAGACAGATTTGTATTGGTTTTCATTGATGACATCCTAATATACTCCAAGAACAGAGAGGATCATGAAGAACATCTTAAGTTAGTACTACAAGTACTAAGAGAGCATCATCTCTATGCTAAGTTTAACAAGTGTGAATTTTTTCCAGAAGCAAGTCCATTACTTAGGCCATGTTATTTCTGAAGGAGTGGAAGTATACCTTGATAAGATCAGATCTATCATGGAATTGCCTACCCCAAAGGATGTATCTAATATCAAATCCTTTATGGGTTTAGCAGGATACTATAGAAGGTTCATAAAAGGATTTTCCAAGATTGGTTGTCCAATCACTGCCCTTCAGAAAAAGGGGGTTAAATTCACTTGGACATCAGAATGTGAAGAAATATTTCAGGAACTGAAATACCTTCTAATCCATGCACTCGTGTTGAAGATTGCAGACCCTGATTGATCCAGGATCTTTTCATTGTGACTTATAAAGAATTGCATTAAATGAGCATAAATTAAAGTGCACCATTAAAGAAGGGAAAACTTAAAAATGAAGAGACATAAGAATAAGATATGAACACAAAAACTTGATAATGGAGTTCATCCCTGGTGGACTACGTCTTCGGGTCCTTCTCTCAAATGGGTAGGCTCTTTCATTAACTCGGCAAAAGAATTTGGCAAATGCATGAATATACCTCATTCTGAAATCAAGTTGCATAAATAAGGCTCATATCATAAAACAAACATCACCACTGGATTTGTAGCATCGAATTACCCAAAACTGACTGTCTCCACGCTCTGATTTGACTCTGGCACTCCCAGGCCCAAGAATAATTTTGTCTCGGTTTTAGTGCCCTCTGCAACCTGCGATTATGACAGTCTTGTATCGAAATCTATGCCCTCAAGTCCGTATGGTCCGCGTCTCTCCCCTGAATATGAGAGGATTGTAATTTTTAAATAACGAATATGGACGGATATACCAAGTGGCATCGGTGGTGCGTTGGTTATGGGCGGAGTTGTAAAGGCGTGAGTGTTGGCGGAGGTTTCGGGGTCGAATCCATCGGACTACATTTTGAACGTTGGTTATATATATATATATATATAGCACCATATATTTTTTTCCTCGCTAAGTTTAGAGACCCGCTAGAGGTTCCTTCAACGAACATTAAAATTGGCGTGGTCCGCCAGATTTGGCGGATCCACCATATTGTTTTTAAAACGAAATCCGTTCACGGGTCAATATTGGGAATTTTTGGGATGCCACATGTTGCTCAATGATTGGGCCACATGTCTCCCACTGATACACCCACATGTATGCTGTCATGGTTTCCTTGTCATTTCGTACTGACATGTGGTGCTTCCTGGGTTGTGCCACATGGCATCGCCTGGGGTGCCACATGGCACTTTTATATTGGTCCACGTATCCTGAAAATCCCATTGGCGGGTGACATGTGACAACCTCTGGTTCTTCCATGTGGCATGCTAACATCAGCAGTCCATACGATAATGTCACCCTACCATGTCAGCTACTGATGTTGACAGTACGGATGATGATGTGGCCCCCTGCGGACTCACCTTGTTTGACAATGAATATCTTTCAAACCATAAATCTGTTTGATGAGTTGTTTGCACCGTTATAAATATTGCATTGCGTTCTTCGTGATCATGCCATTTTCACTGAGTTTGGGGAACTTTTAATTTTTTCCCTTTCTTTGTCTTCTAGATCCATTCTGAGCATTATGAGTTGCCTCTATGAGTTCTGAGTTATCCTTATCCTTCTCTGGATCCTTTTTGGATCACGCCTTCCCACTGAGATATTTTTGGACCACCAAAAGATTTCATCAATCAACTGGTAAGTGAGGGAAAATTCCCCTCACTTTGTCCTTCTCGATCCACTTTTCCTTTCTTGAATGTGTGCCTTTTAAGCCTACTCAAAGATAATCAACATCACCCATGCGTGAAGTCCTTGTCCTCCTGTCCAGGGTGATATCTTCCTATAGCTCATCCAAGTACTCAGGTGAAAACTCATCAACTGATGGTATTGAAACTTCCTCATCTTGATCCATGATCATGGGAGGCTAAACAAGTTTAAAGTTCTCAACGTTCACAACTGAGTAAATTTGAATATAAGGTGGAAGATCCAGACAGAAATCATTGGTACCGCTTTTCTACAAGATGGTGAAGGGTCCATAATGAATGGGATTGAGTTTCTTTCCTTCAACCTTCAATCTCTCCTTGCTGATGTGAAGCCATACTCGGTCTCCAACCTGAAACTGATGATCAACCCTGTGCTTGTCATGCCAAGCCTTATACTGTTCTTGAAATTTCTCCAACTGTTCCCCGACTGCCTGATGTATTTGTTGAATCCTTTGGATGAACTTGTGGGATTTGTCCTTTGTTCGTTCTTCATTTACATCGGCATCTCTCTCGTACATCAAGTTCGAAGGAACCTTTGGTAGGTACCCAAAACATGTCTCAAAAGGTGAACTTTGAGTGGATGAATGTAAAGCTCGGTTGTATGCATGTTGTACATAGGGTATCTGTTCCTCCCATATTTTGGGACACTTGCTGCAGTAGCCTCATAGAAAAAGTACCACTATTTGGTTTACCACCTCTGTCTATCTGTCGGTTTGTGGATGGAAAGCAATGCTCCTCTTTAATTTGGTGTCCATCATTCTCCATAAGCTAGTCCAAAAGTCCCCAAGGAATCAAGTATCTCGATCCAAGATGATAGATGTGGGTAATCCAAAGTGAACCCAAACATGTTGAAAGAAGAGATTAGCAGTCTGCTAAAAAATGATCTACTTTTCACAAGGCATCAAGATACACATCTTGTTGAACTTATCCAATACAACATACAAATAATCATGACCCCCTTTGGTCATGGGTAAACCCCCTACAAAATCCATGGATGTACTTTCCCATGGATGGGATGGAACAGGAAGTGGTGAGTATAGCCCCAATTTTCTATTAGTGGGCTTACAAGTAGAACACATCACACACCCCTTTACAT
>SNQJ01S0044746.1:54770-71930 GCA_010110895.2 Picea sitchensis | reverse complement strand
TTCTCTTTGACGACCATGAGTACATATCTCTTATTAGTGTTTATAAGTCTTTTCATTTGACCTGCACTAACAAGTGTCGTATTTACCCTCATGTTGTGAGATCTAACAATATATTCCACTCCCCCCTTAGTAAGGTGGTATTTATTCTCATGAAAAAAAAAGATTGTTTTTCTATCATAAAGATAAGGACTTCCCAAACACTATGCCACATATATCAAGTGGTACAACATCCAAATCCACATCATCAACCAATTTTGAAGTAATACCAAATCTGATCCTAAATTGTTTGGTGACATTAAGTTTTTCTTTGTCACATACCCAACCAAGAGGATAAGGTTTCGGATGTGGTTTCATTTCAAGGCCCATTTTCTTCACAAGTGATTCAGATATTAAGTTTACTTGGGAACCCAGATCAAATAATGTATCTATCTTAGTATGTTTAGATACAACTCTCATGTGAAATAACCCATTCCTCTTTCGTTCATCAACATGAGATTCATCATTGGAACTAGAACTATCATGAAGAGAATCTTTACCTTGTACTCCAACTGTTGTGATATTTCCTTCATCTTCTGAATTGGAACCAAGATCTTGTTGCACTGTAGCAATGGTCTTTGTCTTCCTCTTTCCACCGAATTGTTTTGGTTTCTTTTCCGGATGTAGTTTCCAATAGTGTTCTTCATCGTGACCACTCTTCTTGCAATGAGTGAAAGATGGTTTTCCTCCTTCTCTCGTCACTGTAGCAGTCTTCTTGTCCTTCCTTTTAAACTTCTTAAGGTGAGTGGCTTGCACACAAACTTCGTCAAGACTAGTGGGGTTAAACAAGAGCAAAGTATGTCGAATATAACTATGAAGTGTGCCAATATACTTCATTAAAGTTTCATAAGAATCCAAAAGAATGTTCAATGCAAGAGCTTTCTTCCTAAATTATTCTATGAAACTTTGTATAGTGTGTCCTTTACTTTTCCTTAAAGTTTGCCATTCCATTATTACTTTATGTAAATATCCTAATGGATAAAATTGCTTCCTTATCGCTAATTTAAATTCCGACCATGAGGAAAGAAGCTTACCATACTTACTTATGTCCTAAATCTTTCTCTCCCACCATACGAGAGCGGTCCCTTCCAACCGAAGAGAATCCAATTGCACTTTAACATCCTCTTCATCAATATGATGGACACAGAAATACACTTCAACCTATCGGATCCAATTATCTATATTTTCAGGATTAGCATCTCCATTAAACATAGGTAAAGCAAATTTTAGATCAAGATTTAATAATGGTTTCTTAAAAGAGGCTTTATGGATAGAATGATGAGAATGATGAGAATGCTCAGAGGAAGAAGAAATAGAACTCGAAGGTGAAGACGGAGGCTCGGGAGGATCTCCTCCAGCCCCTTGGTTTACCGAAGCATCATCATCTGCATGTTCTTCCTTTTTCTTCCCTTTGTTCTTCATCCTTTTCTCGTAATCTCCATACATTCTCTCGACCATTTCTAACATGCGATAGAAGACCATGTGAAAGTTTTTCTCCTGTTCATCATGCTTGTCCTCTTCTGCCATTTTCTTCCTTCTGGATACACGTCCAACTTCGGTTTTGAAAGTATTAAGAGTTCCTTCACCCTATTTATGCTTGGCCCTAGTAAGTATTCACACTCAACAATTCAAGTCAAATACGACTGGTCTGATACCAACATGATACAAGATCTTTTAATCATGACTTATAAAGAATTGCATTAAATGAGAATAAGTTAAAGTGCACCATTAAAGAAGGGAAAAATTAAAAATGAAGAGACATAAACATCAGATCTGAACACAAAAACTTGATAATGGAGTTCGTCCCTGGTGGACTACGTCTCCGAGTCCTGCTCTCAAATTGGTAGGCTCTTTCATTAACTCATAATTTTTTTTTGGAAAATACATGAATATACCTCATTCTGAAATCAAGCTGCATAAATAAGGCTCAGATCAGAAAACAAACATCACAATTGGATTCCTAGCATCAAATTACTCAAAAATAATTGTTTCCATGCTCCGATCCGACTCTGGCACTGCCCAAGCCCAAGAAGAATTTTGTCTCAGTTTTTGTGCTCTCTACAACTTGAAATTATGACAGTCATTTCTCAAATTTTGTGCCCACAATTTTGTATGGTCTATCCCTCTCCCCTGACTCTAAGCGGATTGTACTTTTTAAAGAATGAATACAGGTGGATATACGAAGTGGCATCGATGTCGCGTTGGTTAAGGGCGGAATTGTAAAGGCATGGGTGTTGGCGGAGGTTATGGGGTTGAATCCACTGGACTCCATTTTGAACGTTGGTTATATATATATATATATATATATATAGCACCATATATCTGTTTCCCCACTAAGTTTAGCGACCCGCTAGAGGTTCCTCCAATGACCATTAAAATTGGCGTATATTTGTTTTTAAATGAAATTTGTTCATGGGTCGATATTGGGCATTTTCGGGATGCCACATGCTTCCCGATGATTGGGAAACGTGGCTCCCATTGATATGCCCGCCTGTATGCTGACGTGGCTGCCCTGTCATTCGGTACTGACATGTGGCGCTTCTTGGGTGGTGCCACGTGGCATCACCTGGGGGTGCCATGTGACACTTTTCTATTGGTCCATAAGGACCCCTGAAAATCCCATTGGCGGGTGACACGTGGCATCCTTTGGTGCTGCCACATGGCATGATGATGTAAGAAGCCCATACAATGACATCACCCTGCCATGTCAGCTGTTGACGTCATGCTGACGTTAGCAGTATGGATGATGATGTGCCCCCCTGCTAACTGGCCATGTTTGATCACAACTTTGACCACAAATATCTTTCAAAACCTAACTCTGTTTGACAAGATGTTTGTGCCGTTAGAAATATTACGATGCATTCTTCGCGATCATGTCGTTTTCATTGATTTTTGGGAACTTTGAATTTTTTCCCTTTCTCTGTCTGCTGGAGCCATTCTGAGCATTCTGAGTTGCCTCTGTGAGTTATGAGTTATCCTTATCCTTCGATGGATAATTTTTGGATCAATGATATTGAATTCCTCATGTGTACAAATTCCCTTAAGGAAGGACTCAGAGGAGTCATTATGCAAGAAGGACGTGTAATTTTCTACAAATCCATAAAATTAAATGAGCATGAAATCAATTATGTGACCCATGATCTAGAGTTTGCCACCATAGTGCATGCTTTAAAAATGTGGAGGCATTACCTCCTGGGTAGGAGATTTGTACTTATGACAGACCATTGTGGCTTGAGGCACTTGTTTGATCAACCAAAACTCAATGATAGGAAATCTAGGTGGATGGCTCTCCTTAGTGACTTTGATTTCAAAATCAAACACATCAAAGCAAAGGAAAATAGAGTGGTCGATGCCCTTAGTAGAAGTATGAAAATGATTCACCTGGCAACAGTGAGCACCTGTTAAACGAATGTTGGGGAGAGAGTTAGGAGTGCATAAGAAACACATGCATTTTTCAATACCGTGACATCATACCCAAAGCAAGATCCCATAGGGCTAAAGTATGAATGCTATCAGATGCTTGATGAAGGTCTGCCGACCTACATAAACAGATTGTATATTCCAAGTTGTGACGAATTGAAGAGATTCATAATGGATGAACTACACAAGAGACCATATACTGGTCACCCAGGTTATGAAAAAATGATCACGGCCACTAGGAAATATTTCTATTGGCCTGGATTGAAAAAGGACAAAGCTGACTATATAGCTAAGTGTCTAGAATGCCAGTAGGTTAAGGTAGAACAATGGCACCCATAAGGGTTGTTACAACCTCTACCAATTCCAGAATGGAAATGGGAAACCATTTCTATGGATTTCATCACCGGATTACCAAAATCGGCCAAGCAGAATGATGCCATCATGGTAGTGGTGGAAAAATTGAGCAAGTCTGCTCACTTCGTTCCTATCAAGTCAACTTGCAAGGCAATATATATTGCCAAAATATTCATGAAGGAGATATCCAGTCTGCATGGCATGCCTAGGGAGATTGTATTTGACAAAGACACAAAATTCACTTTAAGATTTTGGAAATCCTTGATGGCTAGTTTTGAGACTAAATTGTTGTTTAGCACAACCTATCACCCCCAAACTGATGGACAAACATAAAGAGTAAACCAAATATTAGAAGACATGTTAAGGATGCATGTAATGCATCAGCCTAAGAAGTGGGAAGACTACCTACCATTGGTAGAATTTTCCTACAACAACGATTATCAAGAGTCATTGAGGATGAGCCTTTTTGAAGATCTCTATGGTAGACAGTGCAAGATTCCAATCAGTTCGAGTAATCCATTGGATAGAATTACAATCAGACCCGACATGCTAAAAGAAATGGAGCAACGAGTGATTCAGATAAAGCAAAATCTTAAAATTGCTTAGGATAGACAAAAGAGTTACGCCAACAGAAAGGGAACTCCCAGAGAGTTCAAGACTGGAGACCATGTATATCTCAGAGTTAGGCCTAGGAAGAGTTCCTTGAGGATGGGAGCTTGTGCCAAAATGGCACCCCGGTATTGTGGACCCTTTGAAATCTTATATAGAGTGGGACCTGTAGCCTATAGGATAGAACTCCCTCCCACCATGAAGGCACATAATATTTTCCATGTTTCATTATTAAAGAAATATGTACATGATTCTAATCATATAATTCACTGGTCTATGATTCAGGTGGAGACGGAGGGAGAATTCCTGCCAGAACCTCAATGCATATTAGATAGGAAGGAAACCTCACTCAGGAACCAAACTATTGCACAGGTAAAGGTGTAGTGGAAACACTTTGGCCCAGATGAGGCTACATGGGGAATGGAGGATGCCATGAGACATGCATATCCATTTTTGTTTATTTCTATATATAAAGATCAGATTGACATATAAAACATCAAGGAAGATGTTCCTTTAAGGGGGAGGGGATTGCAACCCCCCTATTTCCCCCAATTTGTAAATATAACTATATTGGCCAAGAGACTATGGAAAACTCGATATGTGTGAATGTTTTCTTTGATGGACCTTTCTATAAAAGGTCAATGACTGTAAATTCTCTTATTTACTAGAAAATGGATAAATGTTGCATGATTGATGGAAGGGTGGTTTGCCAAGAGAGACCACAGATGCTATGAAAGAGATGGTGAAAGGAACCTGGAATGGTTGAGATAAATCCCACCAAACCAATACTTTGTTGGATTTATTTGCTGAGGACCAGAACAACCCTCTGACCTAGGAATGAATTACAGTCAATATGGTAGGTGGGAAGACGTCCTCAAGAGTTAATGAGGGGATGGGGAAGAGAGACCATCTGTAAGGCTTCCAGACCTGACCACGGATTGGGAATTCGGGCCACACATAATATTTTTGAGGAAGGTAAGAAAGGAAAGCGTGGTGGGTAGAGGAAGACCTACGAAGAGTGCAGAGACGAGAGACTAACCTCTCGGGTTCGAGGAAGAACTGTGAAAAAAAGTAAGTTCTGATTGGAGGAAATAGAGACTGATTTGGGAGAAGGAGAGTAACCTTCGTCTCTATCTATGACTGAGTCGGGAGAAGGAGAGTAACCTTCGTCCCTATCTATGACTGAGTCGGGAGAAGGAGAGTAACCTTCGTCCCTATCTACGACTGAGATGGGAGAAGGAGAGTAACCTTTGTCCCTATCTATTACTGTGTCGGGAGAAGGAGAGTAACCTTCGTCCCTAACTTTCTTTGAGCCAGAATAAAAGATTCAATCTCAAAGAATCATGGTCTAGATTGGGGCTGGCCAATGGTAAATCCGTTAGGAGTGACTGAGTCTATGGTTGGATGGAAACATACACCCCTTTCAGCAGTCGCATCACATCGTCTGGTTATGATAATTTTTTTCATACCTTATGCATCGAAATGGGATAATGGATGAATTCGTGTATTTATCTATTTATAGATGGTTTCTGTATTGAATGGTTAAGTTATGTGTATGCACTTATTTCCTTGAGAAATCATGCTTATGATGGATCATCTATATGCCCCATCTTATCCCTCGAAGTGTCATGGGACGTAAACCTGTAGGAAGGTCGAGATAGAAAATATTGCATCTATCTGGCCTTGTCCGTCTGAAGAGGATATCTTCTCCAGACTCCTTGTTGTGCGACCGAGATATCATGCCCAAGTCCTTAACAACTTCACGATGAAGAGATTTGTTCTTAACTCGCGGGAGTTTAGAAGGACCCATATGACCAACACCCATGGACCCTAGGCTAAGCCTAAGGGAGCTAAGTCCTTCTAGCTTCTGAGCTCCAGAAGTCTGGGACTTCAGAGTATTGTTGGCCCTCTTAGTCACAAAGCAGCCAAAGGCGACCGAGAGTTAGGGTTACCTGTAAGGTTGACCAAAATTGGGCGTTTTCCCTAGTGGTTAGATGAACCTATCTTACTGACTAAACCGAGATCCAACTCCCCATCATGAAGTAGCACGAGCCATCGATCGAGAATTTCGGTAATTCCCTCAAGCATTGGATCTACACCGAGATGACTGTTACACATGGTTTTGGTCACTCTGGTGATGTCTCTACAAGTGATGTATTCAGGCTCCCACAAGGACTTTTTGCCTGAGAAAGGTGACTGATGTCTTCTTCCAACAAACACATTTTTAAGATGAGTTCGTTGGCTACCTATGTTACAGGGTGCAAAAATCCCTCATTCTCGTAGGCCACCCACACTTAGGGTGTGAACTATTCACAGTCTGCTCTATAGTTAGGGTGTGAACCTATTTTTAAGCTTGAAGAAGAGAAGAGGTCGCGAAGGTTCTAGAAGGGAATCTTCTAGAAAATGAGTTGGCATTCACATGGTTGGCATCCTACTGACTTCTTAGATTTGGTGGGATCATCCTCATCCATGTAACCATCCCTCCTTTTCCTATATATTGATAGGTTTCTCACGGAAAAGGTTAAGCAAGATTGAATGAATAATTGGTGAAAAGATTGTGTGAAGAACTCTGCTTGGACAAGAGCTTGAAAACTCTATCTGATCTATCAAGTTGCATTCGATCTTCTTCATGCAAATATGGAGAAAGTGTGTGTGTTGGAACCAAGGGTCACTAAAAGGAAGCTTGCGACATCAAGGCGATCTGGTTGTATCTTCTACTTTCATTTAATATAATACATCGACATGTCCGTTTCCCATAAAATCACTCTTATTTTATTGCATAACTCCTTGATCATATGCATAGGTTGACATTGAATATACTTTGTTATCTTCACTTTGGTTGGTTTGTGTTGTCTTGGAACTGATTTCACAAGAGCACCGGAGCAAAGTGGGAACAACAAAGATCTAAGGAATCGATATAAAGGTATGTCACTCATTCCTTCTTAGTGGTAGATTCAATGATTGCAAGTTAGGGAAAGAGTCGTGTCCTGTCCTATTTTTTTCTAGATCCAGGTGGATCTAGGGAGATCTGTTAGTGTTTGCACCTACCGATTTATCTGATAACAATGACTTCAATGAAGTTCCACTTCGAGAGAATGGAGATGCTATAGCATCAAACTCCCCGAACGTTGAAGTTACGAAGTAAAGCAGAGCCATAGATTTGGGGAGATTGTTCAGATCCCCACTTATCGTCCGATCATTTAGGAGGAGGTACCTGCACATGGTACTTCAACGAAGTCCCGCTTCAAGAAAATGGAGTGGTAGTGAAGCCAAAACCCTTGAAGGCCGGATCCGTGAAGTGACCAAGACTATTGATTTGGGGATCCTTTGGGTTCGCTCCTAGCCGCCGGATCTATGATGAAGTCAGCCCGGTGTTGACCACTTCGGGAGAACAAGGATGTTGTAACGTCAAAATCCCCAAAGGCCGGAGTTGCGAAGTAATGTGGATCGTAGATCTAAGGATCCTTCGGGACCCCTCTTGACCGTTTGATTGTGGGGACATGTGTATCATGTCGAGGGCATGTGGGGGGCCCACGTGTTGAGTGATGGCGTTGCTAGGTGTGGTGACCCGGTGGCATGGTAAGGGGACGTCGGTGACCTAAGGCAGGTGTCACGTATTCTTACCAGAGTGTTTTGGGATGACAGGTGTCCCTCTAGGAGTGACCCAACAATGGGACCCAAGAGACCCTTCAAGGTAAGTTATGAGTTGTAAATATTTGGGGTTACGTGGATACCCTTAGACTGTCAAATCTAGGCTGTGGTCGGCCCAACGTTGATCAAATCCGAGAGAAAAGAGGAGTTTACATCGTAAAACTCCCAAATGTCGGAATCGCGAAGTAATGTGGGCCGTGGATCTACGGATCCTTCAGGATCCCTCTTAGCCATCGATATACGGGGGACGCGTGGCGCTAGATCCTTTATTCCAAAGACTTAGTACTTCGGGGGAATTGCGGAGTGGTGTATCGATAAGATCCGAAGCCCGAAGTAACAAGAGTCGTTGATCTGAGGGCGCTTCGGGACTTATCCTAACCGTTAGATCTAGGCTGTGGTCAGCCCGACGCTGACCAACTCTGGGAGAAAGGGGAAGTGTACACCATGAAACGCCTGAATGCTAACGTTACGAAGTAGTGGAGGTTGTTGACCCAAGGGTTATGTGGACCTACCTTGGTCATGAGATCGAAAGGCATGAAGGACGATCAGTCTGGAGTGACGTGGTACAGTGATGTAACCCAGGGTGATGTGGACCTAAGTTTGACGTGCCATGTGTCACTTGGATTCATGCATGTCACATACCCTATAGACCCATTGAAATGTGACACGTGTCACCCCTGGCCCTTCCACATGTCAGCCCAAAATTCTGGGAATCCAGGAGTTCGGAGGATTTGGGGTGTAGTATTGTAGTGAGACCAAAAGGCCCGAAGGCCGGAGCCACGTGGCAAGCTTATAGGACTTCGGGAGATCTCATGCATGGATAGTTAAGAGGCCTTCATCGCCAAATTCCTCTACAACTGATATATTAGAAAGGGATTGAACCCGTCGCTGGTTAGTAGGAGGATTTGTTTAAGAAGAAAATGAAAAGTATGATGCCCCACCCCTTAAAATACCATTAAGTCGGGTGTGTTACAATTTCATGCTACGTTTTTGACAAAATTTGTCACCCAAATTGTTGATATTTAAGGCATGTTTGCCAAAAGTTTAAAGTAATGCATGACCCATAATCTATGAATGGAATCACTCATCAAGGATGATATTTCAACTCATAATTTTCATGTCTAATCAACTTGTGACTCTTATGAATAAATCTGATTGTTGAATCAAGTGTTTGATTCTTGCATGATGATGTATCATTGATAAATAGCAAGACTTGTATATATGTCACTTGTGGGAAGCTTGGTGTACATGCAAGTTGCAAAAATTAGGCTATTTGTTTTGGACGGAGTTCAAAGTTATCATTGAAAGAATTGGTTATCTTTATTTTTGAGTTTGATAAGAAGTATAAAGTATGCCTACACCTTCACAACTTTTGCAGATGACACTTTAACTTTACATGAACTCTTCCTTGAAGAAGAGGCTTTCATTTATCGTTTATTAACCACTTGTTCAATGGAGGTGATAGTATAACTTGCACAAGGAACCTTTTATTTATAAATATGAATTATGAATTGAAAGTAGTATGAGGTACATGGTTTATATGTGTCGCTATTAAGTGGCATGTGTTTTATTGGTAATTAAGAGTAAAACAATGCTTTTGGTTTATATGTGTAGCTATTAAGTGGCATTTTTTTTAATTGGTAATTAAGAATAAAACAACGTTTTTGGTTTATTATATATATATATATATATATATATATATATATATGATTGGAAGATCATTATAAGAAAGAGAAAATGGTAGGATGGGGATTTTTTTTTAAGGTACATAAATGAAATGTACATTGCTTATAATGATTGGAAGTTCATTATAAGAAAGAGAAAATGGTAGGATGGAGATTTTTTTTAAAGGTACACAAATGAAATGTACATTGCTTATATAATTTTACTTGTAAATGTCGTGTATAATTTTCATTCAATTTTTGAATAAAAATGACGATTTTATTTTTGTGAAAAAAAGATATTAGAAACTTTTAATTAAAAATTGGACTAAAATTATTGCTACATTTTCATAAGGGTCCTCATATTTTAATTGAAATGGTATTCAGTTGTCTTTATAATTTGCATGAATGTAAAATAAAGGATATTATCTTTATAAATTTGTATGAATGCCCATTATAAGTAGTGAAAATATTCGACAATGATTAATTTTATGTATGACATCCACTTATATAAAAGCATGACAGCATAATTGCGACACCATATGCTTACATCACTGTCAATCTATTTTACTTTAGATCTATCAAGTATTAAGAGGTGTAAATTTTTTATCATTTAAAATGGATCTAAGTTGGTTGTAGTCTCACTCAACCCTATAGAACTCAGAACCCACAACTTATTATTATTTGCTATATCTTTTATCACATGACAAACCTGACAACATCTCTATTATATTAGACTATAAATGTGTATTGTTATTATGGATGCAATAAATATGACAATTTGGTGATGTTATCAAAACTTAAATGATGATCACGATCATATTAAAATTTAAAAAAAGTAAAAATACATACTAATAAAAAAACAAAATAAATTATAATAATAATAAAAGATAAAAATCTAATTTTAAAATCACGACCAAACCAGATACCAAATTAGTATAATAAACCTTTTTATTTGTAAGACAAAGAATTTGATTACTAAAATCTACTAAAATATATATACCTTACCCCCTTTAAATTTAAACTTAAAGAAATATAATTCTTTTTAACTTACAAAAATCTTCATTAAAAATTAACTAAAAAAATTAACTAAACTGTATTTCAAAAATTTAACAAATTTTAAAACAATTCAAATAATTAAAATTTTATAAAAATAATAAATCGAAATCCAACTTTACCAAACCTCCCGAGATAAACACACTCAATTAAAAATCTATCAAGCACTGTAGAACTAATATATTTTATTTTCAAAATATATTTAATAACAGTGGTCAAATTTCAACACTGCCCTGGTCAAGCAAAACCCACATGTGTAGTCAGGGACTTTTCAGAGAGATGGAAGACTCAAATTCCAAGGGAATATTCCGAGCATATGCACAAGCACATGCATGAGCATTCCCGACATCCTTTTTCAATGCATGAGCATTCCCGACATCCTCTTTCCTCACGCATCCCGAGCTCACCCTATTAAATCATTCTGCGTAACGCAGCCTTCAGTGATCACATGGGGGGACCAGCCGAAACATTTAATGTCAACGCCAAACTACACCCACATTTATAATAATGCCCACTAAAATGAATATAAATAAAAAAATATCATCAGCCGTTACGTCGATGCAGTTACGTTATTATTCAGTGGCCACGTGTTCTCTCAGCTTTTTATAAGTTAAAGGGATAATACATATCATCTCCCCAACTATTTTATTTAATTGAGTGCCATTGTGGGGGTGGAGTTAGTTAGGATCCCTTTCCCTTTTTTTTTCTTTTTCATTTTTAAAGGGCGAAAATAGAATTAGTAAATGATATAGACAATCATGAAATCACCTTTTTAATATATTAAACTCTATTTTGTTAAGGTTTTAAGGGTCTAGGTCATTATGCCCATCTAGAAGAATGTTGGAATATTTGATTGCTTAGATCCCAAGAAACTTTCAACCCTTCACCACCATGCTTGAGAGTCATAGGGTATACATCATAAAATATTGTAAACCACTATACATACACTAAACAATGTTTGGAATATTTGATTGCTTCAATCTGAAGAAACTTGCTTCAATGCTCGTGCTAACACTAAGNCAACCCTTCACCACCATGCTTGAGAGTCATAGGGTATACATCATAAAATATTGTAAACCACTATACATACACTAAACAATGTTTGGAATATTTGATTGCTTCAATCTGAAGAAACTTGCTTCAATGCTCGTGCTAACACTAAGATACTTGTGTGACCAATTAGGATGTCAACAAACAAGTTTGACTAATGCCAATAATGACTAGTTGTTCCCATGCAAACACCACATCAATTGATTATTGAAAATATCCCGAAGTTAACACCATTTTATACTTATCCCCAACAATGGTGTTAAAAATGAAATCCATAATGACATTGACATTATCTTGCCTTGAACAATTGGGAATGATTACTCCATTGATTGGTTGTTTTGTTTATTATGTTTTGAATTAAGAAGGCAATCCACCAACCAATTTCACATAATTTTATTGTGGAATAAAATCCCTTTTGTAACTAAATTGACATGGTCAACACTAAACACTAGCCACTATCATTGTATAAAAGTCCTTTGGGTTAGGGTGAAGAGGTTAGCTTGTGAGGTTAGGGTAAAGATGTTAGCTTGTGAGATGGTTAATTGATGATGGATGTAGAGGTTAGCTTGTGAGGTTAGGGTAAAGATGTTAGCTTGTGAGATGGTTGTGGTGTTAAGATCTTAGTTTATCCACTATGATGTTGTAGAACTCTATTACAAGTTTAACAAAATGAATGAATAAGTATTTGGGTGTACCCTTTTCAAAAACTTAGGTTACGTGTATGTTATGAATGCTAAATGGAGCTATGTTGTTTCTTTTATCTATTTGTGAAGCTGGAGTAATACATGTTTTGTATAAAAATGATGGTTTATGTTTTCTCGTTTAATGTCTCATTTTGCATAGTTATAATGGATGTTTGTTAATAAATCATTGTCAATGAGTTTGCATAAGTCCCACTGTATCTTCCGATATCATTAAATTCTCGAGTGTGCTTCGAATGAGGCCTACTTCCCTTTGGGAACATAGAAAATACCAACACTACTAAACTGTAATGGAGCCTTTGTTGGTAATGCATGAGAACCTTGGTCTCCATCTAATGACAATAGATGGTTCTGTTGTTGGGACTATTTTTTAGATGGAGATATATGTAGGATGAGTGATAGGATTTATAAATGAGTGATCCAAGATTGGTTGGACAAAAAGTTTGAATATTTTGTGGTGCAAGAGGCCGAGTTTTGCAAATGGAACCCATGAATATGTATTGTATGATGACCCTTCTAAAGATCAGTATGAGGTGTTTTGGATCGAATTCCTTGTAAGTCTGTACAAGTGGTTGAAGAGGCTTGAAGAAGCCCTATAGTGCAAGAATCGACAGTAAAGAACAATCTAATGGACTATTCCAAATCTCATTGCATTTCAATGAGTAGATCATCAAATTATTCATGCTGTGGATTTTTGTGTAGAGAATCTATAGGAGGGTGTGTTATAGAATTTGCCGCAAAAAAATGATAGGCTTACTAAATACCTTTTTAATACTTTATCATGGCATCTAACTCACAAGTACATCTAATTGTCAACCTACAACTTTTATGCTTGTGACGTGTTGTGCAAAGTATACACAAGTCTCAAGAACTAGTTAAAAATTGAACACTAATATGTTGTTTACAAACTAACTAGAAATCTAATTCTACTTATCATTTTTCAGAAAATAGATCTGAATTAGAGTACAGGAAAGAAGGAAACATAACTATAAGCAACTATGATCTACAACTTGAAGATCGGTAACACATAATTACATTCAATGATTTATAGCAATAAACTATGAACAATAAAATGATGCTAACTATAATGAACTATAAACGTACTGTAAAAGTAACAATAAACAATCACAATATATCACCTATCCCCCTTAGAGTGGGCCCTTACTTTGTGGAGCAAGGGACTAGAAGAACTTCAACAACTAAACTTTAATTCATAGTTAAACTCAATTTTACTTGAYTCGYGAACATAAGGAAACTAAGAAATAAAAACATAATGAGTTTTAACTATATASTAGCAAAATTTCTTATAGAAATATGTATGGCTATTTGTCCCTCACTCAGAGGTGGATRCATCCTTTTATAGGCAAGTAGTTTAACAACTTCATAAAAKTCCATTAATTGTAGCGTTCTTGATAATCAGAGATTCTCAAGCCGATGTAATATAGAGTTTGAAATAATAATGAAAAGACAATTAAAATCRGTTTGTTAGAATCTAACACACAAAGCAGGTGACATMTTTAACTAAAACAATGATTCAAGTAACTAATTGATGCTATCATTCATTATAGAGTGGAATCACATGTTCATGACACTCCATCATGGCATCCGCARGTTCTGCAACAACCACGTGAATTCATGAAATACCACATCTTCCAYGTTCTGTAGCTTATGGTTATGTAGCAATATATTTATAACAATGGTGGTGCATATATCCATAGCAATGAATACATTGCTAGAAAAAACTCATGTATTTGTAGCATACAATATGTAAGAACCRTAGATCTCAGATCCATAGCATATGAAGATATAATGGCTAGAACTTGTGGATTTGTAGCATATGAGAATCTGGTAACTCAATCCATAACAATAAGAACGTGTAGCTTGAGACTTGGATCTACAACATATGACCTATGATTTGTAGAATTCTTTAATATGCAAGTTAGATACATAATACACAAAAGCCTCATAATGCATCAACATAATTCAATGAAGTGTCAAGTAATGAGAGAAAGAGTACCTATGTAAAAATATACCAACTTAGGTGGGGAAACGATCAATAATTAGCTTAAACCATGGTAAAGGGGACATAGGAAAAATGAAAAAGATGGTAAAACAAGAACCCACCATCTCCCCCCAACTTAGATTGTTGTACGTCCTCATGCAACCTGAATGCTCCATCAAGTCAGAATCAAGATATACATGTGACTAATGAAGATTTCTTAAATTATAGGAAGGGTGTCCATCTTCATAACCTAGATAATACCCCAAATTCCTTTCAATAACCTTCCAATATTTATCCTCTTATTGTGTCTTCTAAATGTAAAGGTATTGATATTTTGTTGTAGTGAACCAAATCAAGGGAAAATAAAATCTGATCCTTATCCACCTAGTGCCATACTGCCTTAGGAAACATATGTATCGTTCCTTTTCTATTCAATGCCTCACTGAAGTTTGGATAGCTGAAAGGTCTCTTTATCTTGCTTGATCACTTATATACTTCCATATGCATCCACAGGCCAATAAGGCTTCCAACAATATGTTGTTGATTCCACTTTCATAATGAGAGATGGAATTTTATTGGGTTTTATCAATGAAAGGTATCCAATGAGATGAACTTAATCTATGTTGTACCGCAATGGCTACCTGTGTATTTTGGTTTTCCCTTCTAACCCATAGATTGCAATTATGTTCATTATGTTATATAGAGGTTTGTGCAAGACCCCACTATATTTGATTAGTGATAAAGGAGATAAATTCCCTCAATTGTATATCGCCCAAAAAAGGAATGGGGCTCCATTTTTTGTCACAGAATAAAAGAATCTCATGTTGACACAATTCACAAATCAATTTTTTTTCCTCTTGGTTACTCTAAAAAAATGCTTCCAAAAATGACTCAGGGCTCTTGAAATCATGTGGCTTAGGATTTAGCCAAATCTCTGAGATAAAGCAATTAATTATTTCTCTTGCAAAAGTATTGCATAGATAGGTGAAGTCCATCTACAACTAAGGATTTTATGGGCTATATTTCTTAGTTGTTTCTTTTCTTTGTTCAATTTCTTCACCTTAGCCTCAAGTTTGGGAATTGTTTTGTGTGATTCCTTCCATTTGTCCCATTTTTCTCAGTCCATAGCATAAAATCCTGCCCACTTTTCTTTCATAGTATGAATGGTTTGCCAATATTCTTTCATTGGGACCACCCTTTCCATAATAATTTTCTATTGATTTCCACTTGGCAACCCTACTCTCAATCTTATTACCTCCATAAAATTGACTATTTCACCTTCCTTTGTTTGCACTCCTATTGATTAGACAGTAGGTTTTGTAGGTGCTTCGACCTAGTTTATGGAATTAGCAGCAATGGGTGCCACTGGAGGTTCTGTAGCAGTCTTTCCATCTTGTAGCTTTGTGGCAATAGGATCCATATAAATATTTGTAGTAATAGACTCGTTAGCCTCTTGTGTATCCACACGTTCAATAATTTCTTATGTAGAGATTATTTAAGCAAGTGTTTCAATAGAATGAGACTCAATAGTTGGTTCAATAGCAATATCATCCACAAGATTAATAGAAGAACCAATAATCTCTTCAAGAAGTTAAGTAACATTATCAGTAATATTCATGACAATAGATTAGTAGTATACTTAATGATCCCATCAAGAAATTCATTAACAATGTCAATATCATTCTTATCAATATGTTTCACAATAGGTTCAATAATAACAATAGGCTCAATAACAAAAATAGGTTTAGTAACAATGATAGGTTGAGTAACAATGAAAAATTCATTAGAATTAATAGGTTTAGTAGCAACGTCAAAAGATGCTTCCATAGAAACTGCTTCAACCATTTCTTTCTTTGCAATAGGTTCAACCGCTTCATATGTAGTGGTTGCCTACTTTGCTTCATCATCTTGATTCTAAGAAGAAGGTGACTAGGCACACTCTTCAACAACTTGGACTAATGTGTCCAAACTTGATTGAAACTTGTATGCTTTAAGTTTTCTCTAGGAAAGATCTATCTTTTGGCATAAATCTTGTTTTCCTTAGTTTTTTATTGAGCTTTAAAAGTGCACCATAAGAAGGTATTAAATGATACTTGTTTGGAATAATGTTGATACTCTTTTTAACTATTGGCCTGGTTTCTTCAAGAACTATTGGAACCTGTGTTGTGTCCTCAATAATATCATCCATGATGTCTTATAAATTGTGAATGGGGCTCACAAGAAATTATTCTAAATGCACAACAACTTCTTCAATGTGCTCTTGAGTTGGAACTACTTCTACGACAACTTTTTTCTGTTTTAGGTTCTTGTGTATCAACATGTTCCTCTTTCTATGCAATATCCTCATCATGTCATGCTGCTCATTTTCTTAATGTTGGTTCTTGTGTAATATCAAGTGTTGGAAATATTTTTTTCATTGATGTCAAAGACATGGGGAGACTACATATGTCCAAGATAAAGATTGTAAGATGGAGTTTGTTGGAAATATTGTTTTTGGATTTTTGATATTAAGTTTGGATACCCTATCTTTGAAGGAATTTTTACCCTAAATACCTAGCTCAAATGGGAGCATAGGTTATATGGTTGGAAATATTATTTCGAGACCTTTCCAAATGTATAT
>SNQJ01S0044746.1:22290-35826 GCA_010110895.2 Picea sitchensis | reverse complement strand
CCAAGATCAACCCCATACTACCCGAGACGGTCAAGACAGGTCACTAAATCATTTCTAGCAAAGTCATGAGGTCCTATTGTAAGAAAGAATGCACACTGGATGCGTTATCAATGGAAGATTTTTGCACCAATGGTGTTGTCTTTAACTGGTGCAACTACTTATTGGAGGAACTCCTTGTGGAGTGCGAGGAAGCTCAGGAGAAAGGTCACATATTCACCTATGGATACTTGTTTCTTGCATTCGCAATGCTCAAGTGGATGCCACCTGTCAAAATACCATTGGTGCCAATAGATAAGGGGCGCTTGGAGAAAATGTTTGAGCCTTGGAATTCAAGGGCAGACTCGGAGAACGTCACCTTCAATAAAATGACGTTCTCCAAGTGGTACAACATATTAATTGATGCAACACAAAGTTTGATCATTCCATAGGAGATGCTTAAATGTAATACACAAAACATCACATTCAACATGACCTGACACCATACATTTGTGTGGCCGAGGTATACCAACAAAGAGGACTTCCATTCACATATCTTGTCAGTCTATTTTAATAAAGAGGCCTTCGACAAGGAGGTGACGTCATGGCCTGGAGTCAAACTTAACCCCCGCATGTCGGGGATGCAGTATGTTTTTCCCACCGAGATGCTGAAGAATAAAGATCAGGAAGCAGGAGTAGGACTAAACTCAGGCCTGGAGGTACAAAAGAAAAAATATCTATCACATACAAACTCCAAATAAGAGGAGGAGACGCAACCACTAGAGCACAAGAAGAGAAAATTGTCAGTGTTCCCACAACTACCAAAGCAATCTATGTTTATAGGTAAGGACATCAACGAAATCCTTATCATTGCATTCATCACTGAGAGAGTGGATAAGAAACTCAGGATGGGGATTTACCCAAGTACGGTTCTAAACGCCAAACCCATATCATCCACCGTCCCCCACTCTTTCTTCACGGCTTGAGCAACCCACATCATACATATCTAGGATGAACCTGATCTTGACACCACTCCATCCACCATCATCACTGATCAACCTCCATCTCCACCACAACCCTAGTTTCCACCTCCAGAAACCGACAATACACCCCAAACCAATGATCCAAAACCCATGCAACTTGATCCCCCAGAAATACCCGAGCAGACACCAAAACTCTCTGGTCCAAAACCAAAAATATCATAGTAGAAGCTACAATTAACTGGCTTGAACCTTGAATACCAAGACCAACAGATCATACCCTTTTTATCGATTAAGGACTCTCTACCTTCGACGGAGATGAAAAAAATAGAGAAACTGCAAGTCCGAAGTCCCCAACAAATTGCCTCAATGAATAAGGTTGAGGGTGCTATAGGAAGCACAACCCAGGAAGAAGAGGTCCACAAAGAAGAGGAGATACCAGAGGGCCAGAAGGAACCTGAGATGACTTTAGGCAAAAGCACAACGTCATCGCAGGAACAGATGGAGCTAGTCCTAAAAAATCCTCAGTAGTGTGTAGAGTTGTTGCAAATCTGCCTAGCCAGAATGGATGTCTTAATGTTCCTGCCGATGACATTGATATTGAGGCTTGTTCCAGGACCATCTACAAGAGAGGAGGAGGTAGAGACTCCATCAGATAACTCAACGACTAATGGTCTTCCACTATAGGTCCAAGCACTTAGGGACACCACCCCTTCTCTCACTGAACTAGCACAGTGGCCAACAAAACAACTAGTTAGATTTATCAGGGCCTCAACTGATCAACTGGAGAAGAGGCTCCAACAGGTCAAAAGGACTACAGAGTTCGCAAGGGAGGAAACACTCCTTTATCAATCCCATAAGAAGCAAGAATAATTCACCAAGATTTAGTCAGAACAGAAATTGGAAAGAGTCCAAGAGAGGCTTGCTGAAGCCTAGCTGAAAATAAGGAAGGCCACACCTCACCTTCCAGAGTCCAGTGATGTAGGAGAGTCTGAGCACTAGATCTAATTACTCCAAGGAACATGGTCACAGTTGGCCATTCGCAGAAAGAATATGGAAGTGAATTTGCGACAGAGTCAGGAAGAAGTAGAGAAACAACCTCAGAAGTTGCATGAACAGATGGAGAAGGTAGTGCTGGAAGGAAACAATGCTCGAGAAGCACTATACAAGTGCACAATTGAGTGCACAAGGATATTATGATAATTCAACAACTGGATGGGCATCATCGGTAGGCACAACCAGACTCTATAGGATGTGCATATAAAAATATAGTTGTTGAATGAGGAAGGTGTGGTCACTATGGATCCACTCGATAAACAAGAGAAATTCAACCAAATACAACAAGTGGATAATAATATGAACACTCTGTTCGAGGAGCAATCTGTAGCCAAGAAGGAGCTATGTTACTTTCAACTTATTTTTTAGACAATATACATTCAAATGCATTAGGTGGATGCCACATTAGAATTTGAATGGAACTCTTTGGTCGCATCCAAGCCCAAGGGATGTATCACATATGTGACCCAACAGTTTGTATCCAAGGCCTCGCTCCTTTATAGGAAGTGGCAGGGTAAAATTGGGAGTTTCCAAGAAGTCAAAAAGAGGGATTTAGCATTGGTCCCAGAGTTGGGCCCTTCGTTTTAAGAGGAAAATAAATAGGAAGCGCAAGCATAAGAGGAATTTAAAGTGGAGAAGGAGGATAAGGGAAAGAAACAATTACTCTTGGTAGTTGCGAAAGAGCCAAGTACTTGACTCGAGGATGAGTCAAGGCTTGTGGTAAGAGCCTGTTGGGCTCTTCGTTTTTGGATTTGAAGTTGCGTAAGAAGAAATACAATCCCAATTTTTGCTTACCATGAATTGCGCAAGCTACAGAAGAAGCTGGACAGTGGAGCAAGGAAAAGTAACATAAATCGGTTGCGGAAAAGGACAACGCAACGCCAACAAGGAAAAAATAGTTACAACAGAACACGAAAACATGTGATCCTAAAGCCAAAAGATCCCAAACAACTTAGATATATTAGATGTATACGAGTGTAAAATGGTTCTCTCTCAGTTCTGGGTTCTTGTTCTTGATAGTTTGAGTTTTGTTGTTGTTAAGAAAATGTTGTGCATGTAATCTGTATTTGGTTTTGGTTAGATAGAGCTCTGCGACATGAGTCCAGAGTCAAAATTATGTAACATAGTATCAAAATGTATCTCTGATACTGTATTCGATAAGTTCGGAAGATAATAGATGAGGAAGAACCCAAAATTTTAAAATATAATGTGCCATATTGTGTTTATGATTATGCATTGTATCTTTACAATACTTCTTTATGCTTGATAAGCTCAATATGACATCTTTTTGTATAAATGCTTTTTGCAACTTAAGTATCTTTTTTTCTTGTATGCATGAGTTTATATATGGTCTATAATTGGTCTATCTTGTGTAAGATCATGGTGAGTCTTGAAGGTTCTAGGAACCCACCCAAGTATTCTCCTTGTCCTTCCCTATCCTTTGTCTTGGTTGCGCTTCGGGTGAGACTTCTTCTCTTCATAGGAGATTAAAATGCCAACGCTCTAGAATACACGATAAATTTTGTTGGTAACCTGAGAAGGACCCTGGTTTGATCAATTCCATGCCAACATGATTCATCATCCATTAAGGTCGTACATAATTTTCTAGAGATATGCAACACTGAAGTAGAAGGGAAGTTAGAACATAAGAGAGTTAATCATCTCCATACAAGAAGAAGAACAAGTAGGGAATTCAGGTTGAATGCCAACATTGGTGATTTCAATATGGGGAATGTCATACTTGATTTAGTCTCTGAAGTAAATGTATTACCTAAGAAGACATGGAAGTGTATGGGGGAACCCACATTAAGGTATTCACTTGTTCAATTTAAATTTACAAATCAACATAGAGTGTTACCAATTGGAAGACTTAAAGGGACAATAGAAGACTTGGATGGAGTGTGCACTATGGAATATTTATAAGTTATATAAATAGTAGATGGCACAACACCATACCCAACATTACTAGGATTGGACTGGGAATTTGATATCCAGGCTGTGATAAAACTGAAGACCAAGAAAATGATCTATGAATCAGGCAAGTACAGATTAATTGCACCATTAGACCCCTTAGAAGGAGAAAGGTTTGCAGAGGAGACATGTTTGGACTTGGAAGAAATAAATCAGCTATATAGGATTACTACGCGGGAAGAAGATTATGTCAAGCCAACTACAGATGGGGTACTCAACAAGAGAATAATTACATCATGTGCCTCATACTCAGATATAGGTATGGAAAAATGGCAATAGAGGCTACATGAAGTCTCCACAAAGAGGTGTGAAAGAATAGATTTCACAGTAAGGTGGGTCAGTACAAAGGTAAGGGAACCTCCCACTTTTCATGGTTTGAATGACCTAGAATAATTTTTGACAAACAATGAAGAGGAAGTCTTGGAAAATTAGATGTTGTTAGATCTGGATATTTCACTAAAGGAAACACTTGCAAGATGGTGGGGCATGCACAAGGAAACGATTCAAGACTGGTATGAGTGTAAAAATTTACTACGCATTATATTTAGCATAGACAAGGGAATAATACATTGCGGAAATATGATGGGAGAGGAAGACCAACTGAGCACATAGAGAAATGCATAACATAATTGAGGATGACACCACCAGAAGAATGGCCTCACTACTTTATTCATACATTGGAAGGGATACCAGGGAACTGGTACATAGAACAAGAACTACATAGAGGAACTACAAAATGGACAATATTACAAATGTTTTTTCTGGTAAATTTATCATTTGAGCATGAGAACCCCAATATCAATTCATCCTTGAAGCTAATACAAGGAATGATATTTTTTGAGGAACCTAGAAATTATAACAGAATATCAATAGAAAAACAGATAGACAGACAAGGACTTACTCTCATGTTACCATGTCACAGAGGATACATTAGAGGAATATGATCCATGCAACATCCAGATAACAAAGATTGAAGGAGAGAGAGAGAGAGAGAGAGAGAGAGAGAGAGAGAGAGAGAGAGAGAGAGGTGGAAGTGCTATAGTAGGAAAACCCCTCTACGGACTACACCAAGGGTCTAAAGTGTAGGCAAAGAAAACTGTCTAAAGTCTCCTACTTTTAATCACTATCCCAACATTACCCCACAATCATACATAAAACATAAGAGAGAGGGATCTGGTAGGCCTGCCTTAAACTCCGTGTCTAGTGTCGATCCCTTTGCGCTTGGTTGCTTCCTGACTACAAATATCCTCCCAAGGCTAGCCTGCATTCATCAAAAGACAAAAAAGAAACTACAAGCATGAATTCTATAAATGGATTAGTGGGTTAGACATCATTATGTAAACAAATTATATAAGTGTAAGATGTCATTTGGCGGGATGGAAAAAGTACTTCTTTATATTAATCTCACAAAAAGTCACTTACAACATGACACTGACATTGCTCCTCGAACGTGGTCCTGGGCTCCTCTTCACCATGCACCAACTGCTTCCACATCTTATTCTCCTCTTTAGTTCTCTCTTAGGGAAATGGTAAAGAGATTTGCAATTGGGGAAAAGGGGGATAGATAAAATGGGCAGAGTTTCTTTGCTCTCGTGCTTCTTCTTGCAATGGGACCCCAACCCCTTCTTTTATAGTCCAAAAGGGATAGTAACGGTTGGGGTGATTGGCTATGGGTAGTCAAACGGTTAAGTAACGGACTGGAAACCAGTATCCTATGCAATTTTCCACTTTTCGCGATATTCTTTGAGTGTACGTGGGCTGTAGTGGGTCAGCAGGAATGTGTGCACATGCAATGGTGGTGCAGTATGCGCACACCTTCAAAGAAAAGGTTTTTTGAAAAGCTTGTTCAGTGATGGCTTGACAAAGATAGCAAGTTATATGGCTTGATTCCAGGTATGCATATCTGGTGCAATTTAGGGTTATAATAGATTCCCCCTAATGTATCAGTTCATAAGAGCATCTGATGGCTGAAATACATTACAAATATTCACCATTGTATGATGCGAGTGAGCCCAGGGACTGGAGTTCAGAAGGTTCCATCTGCAAAAATAACAATTTGTCTCACCGAGGTGGGCATACCCATGCTCGGGATGAAATAAAATCATGGTTGCCAATCAAATACACTGCAGATCCATGTCATATAACTATATAAAGTGTAGCCGTGAGCTTTACACAACGGATCTACATCTCAAAAATCAAAATATATACATATATAGTAACCATCTTCAAGAAGCCAATGACGCCTGATGGCTGGAGATGAGATCTTCAAAGCTCCAACAACAAATTCAAAATATTCAAAACTTGGGTGGGAGTTTAATATGAGTGTACGATTTCACTACCCAGAGGTCTTTGACGAGTCGTCAGGAACAAACAAGAGGATCTTGATGATCAGGCATAGAACTTCATTGATTTTGGGCAAGGAATTGATTGGTCTTTCCGGGTGGTCGGGCATGAGGACAAGAGAAAAACTACAAAAGGCATGACTAAAGTTTAGTAAGACTTCCCTTGGACAAAAGCACGACAAAAGATGAGACTTAGGGAGCATGGCATTGACACAAGTTCATGATGCAGGAGGAAACACGAACTCTTGAAATGTTTAGAAGGGTAACCAAATGGAGGAGGACACAACTCTATGTAGTGGGAACAACTTCCTAAGGTCATATTGAATCCTAGAGCTTGACAAACAAATGGAAGGATGTGCTTTGTCCAAGGGTGACTCATTGTGCTATCAACAAAAAGAAAATACTTTTCCCTTCCTCTTTTTGGGGTATATTTGATTTTTTTTGTCTTTTTCAATAATCTTGGAAAGTTTGAAAAAGAATAAAGAATGCTATGTTACAAAGGAGGATCGAGTGTCACAAACATACTAGTTCTGAGTGTGAGGAACACATTGATACTCAGAGAAAGGGGACATATGCAGGAAAAGGACACTTGGAAAAAATCCTCCATGGGTCAAGGTGTCAAGACACAGAGGCAAAGTGCTACAAGGCTTGTGTATAAGGCATGATTTAGATGGTTCAGTTGAGAGAAACATGGAGCTGGCATTAGGCCAAAGACGTAGGAATGAAAATTTGATTAATAAGACACAATGATAACATCCTTCAATGTAATTTTAACGAGCCCAGAGAAGGTAAGCTCGATGGTTTTTCATTTTTAGAGAGTCTGAAAAAAGCGTAAAAGGAGACTCCACTAGGGTACCTTTTTCGAAGGTAGTCTAGTCGGATCGAAAAACGGATAAAATAGCATCGAACATATGTCTATTCAAAATCATTTTAACAAGTGTGACAAAGACAATATCACTCGAAAATCTTTTCATTTTTAAGGAGTCTAAAAAGAACTTAACTATGGACCCCCGTAAGGGATGTTCTTCTAGACCAATTTAACGAGTGTGAAGAAATGAGGTCAGTTGGCCATATTTTCAATTTTAGGGAGTCTGAAAAGAGCTTAAATATGGACTCTATGGGGGGTTCCTTTTTCATAAGTTTAGTCCCTCATGCCCGAAAAAGGATTAAATCTATACCTGAGAATACTCTTCTAGAGAACTGAAGCTCCTAGAGTATACCTTTTTTGTACTTTTGACCATCTGGACCGAAAAAGGGGTAAACTACCGTCGAACAAACGTGCCTTCAAATTTCAGTTTAGAGAGCGTGAAGGGAAACAAGATCGCTTGACAATATTATCATGTTTAGAGGGTTTGAAAAGGGCTTAAAAGAAGACCCGTTGTGTTTTGGGAGTCCCGAGGGTGAGGTCAAGAGTGATAATGAATCATGCAAATGAGGCTCAAAACTCGTAATCAGGAAAAAATACTAAGGACTTCTGAGCCTATATTCATTAGTGACGACATAGACACCAAAATGAAACCAGGATCTACCTAGGGCATCCAAGTGAAGGTAGGATCTACTACTAAATTACGACACTTCTAGAGTAGGAGTGAGGGTTATGTGTCACAATTCCATGGGATCGATCCTATGGAAAAGCGAAAAAGACAACGAGGTGCAACAAGTGGAGGTGGAATCCTATCTTACATGCACAAAGTGGAAAAACAAGTTTTTACCAAAATACCTTTAAAAATGACCCAATCTTCAAAAAAATTCCCAAATACCCAAAGTAACTCTTATTGTAACATCCCCCAAGAAACTCAAGAACCATACTGAATGATTTTCAAGCTAGAAAAAATGACAAAAAGGTCTAAAACAAGTGACAAAAAGGGGCCAAAAAGTCTATTAATAGAAAGATGGCAGCTCATTATCACCATTGTAATTTGACAATTGACCAAAAGTCAAAAAATACCCCTTTTCAGAAATAGTTGAGTCCGAGAGCTTCAGTGGGAGAAACGAACTTCCATTTGGACCAAGTAAGTACATACTAACATTTCCATCTTTCCTTTCTGCATTTATTTTAGTTTTTTTGGGGGGCACTGACCTTTAAAAAGGTTAGCCTTGCATGTATGCAAGTTGTCCAAGAACAACCCGTGTGTACACGTGGGCAGAAGATAAGCAGCCCGCGTGTACACACGACTGTCCCCAAGACAACCTGTGTACACCCTTCAATAAGTGGGAAAAATTGAAAATGCAAGAGTTGACTCTCCATATGTTTTTGTAGGATGTATGTGCATTGGAGAGACAGGGAGGATGAGGACATTGTTTTTTTTGTCTCTGAGGATCCTGCTGCTATCGATGTTTTGTCATAATGTGGGTTGTTAAATTTCTTCCAATGTCCGTTTATGAGGGCACAAACCAGGTTGCTAAATGTATTGATAGATTAATAACATCTTGACGCAGTGGCATTCATGTTTGAGGGGCATTCATTGACTCCAACAACTGAGGACATTTACTTCTTGACTGGTCTCTCGAGGAGAGGGGATCCAGTCAACTTGCACACTTTCCCCCCTGGGCCGCACAACATCAAGGAGTTGATTGGAATCCATTGCGAGGATGGTACTGAGAAAGTAGGTTCTCAGGTGCCTATACATAAGATCAACAACCTATCACTCAAAGTGATAGTTCTACTTATTGGGCGAATCACTGTATCTGTAGCTTTACATCAGGCCTCCAGGGCGCACATGCATTGTGCGGTACAATGCTTAAATGCACATATTTTGGACTGGAGTACCGCCATGATGGATTACATGAAGAGACAAATGACACAGTGTTAGATACGGAAGCACCGAAACTTTGGGTTTGGGACACTTTTTTTCTCCTTTTTCTTTGAGAGGGTACCCAGTCTGAGTCCTCGAGAGACTATACGAGGGCACGAGGCCTCTCTCCCAATGCTATGCATATGGGATATGTTTTTTCCATGACAGGGGGGAGGGAGGACCATCGAGGCCTTTGATGACAATTTTTTTGACTGGTGGTCACGAAAAATTCTGGCAATAGAGGACTACCCCTATGATGGGATCAATTTTTCTAGAGAACCTAACATGCCAATACCTCCCAGAGAGGAGCGAGGAGAGATGGGTAAGTTTTCTTTTCAAAGTTATTTAATTTTTTATGTCTTTATATATATATATCATTTTTTTTGTATACCAGAGTATCTGACACTTACATATCTTTTATGTACATATGTGGGACCAATGCGTCCAACAAACTTTTCAAGGACTAGGCAACGTCCTCGAATAGAGGCAGGACTAGCTGGATCCGCTAGACCAACAGTAGCAGCAGGTGGGCCTCCAGTCGGAGAGGGTGAGAGAGCATTGAGATGGGTAGAAAGGAACCTTACCGCACTCACTTGTACATTTCCTATGGCGGAGATCGAGGATCTCCCACCATCGATGCAACCTCACATAGTTGGGGTGCCACAGACCTATGTCCAGCTCTTTCGGCATTTGGCGAACGCTGTTGTTCACTATGGTAGGGCCAACAGGACCTACCCTTAGCTAGGATATACTACTTACGTGCCAAGAGAACCTTTTGTATATTTTGAGGGCATAAGCCCCGTGACTTTGACTGGACATATTTTTGAGGTGCTTGCACCCACCCATGTACTCTAATATTTTTTGATATATATATATAGATATTTTTCATCTTTTTATGTCTTATGGATTACATCTATTTTACAAATGTATTTACATGTGTGTGTGTGTGTGTGATTTTTCTTACATGTGTGCAATATGCCAATCTAATACATGATTAGCTAGAGTATCTGTGATTTGATTCAATCTCCTAGGAACATGGATATACGTAATGTAGTCAACGCTTTTCTCTAAGAGACATACCCTAAGGAACCGTCGGTGTAGTGTAGGATCGTAAACATGGTAAACCCCATTTAACTGAGACACAACCAACTGAGCGTATAAGTAGACCTCGAGGTGAGAGATACCATGCGACAAAGCGTCATGAAGAAACTCTAAGACTGCGCTATATTCGATGACATTGTTTGTGGCGTCACCTAAACAGATACCTCCTGAAGATAACAACTGGCCCTGAGGTGTGAAAATCACCCAAGCTATGGAAGCAAGCCTTCGAGTGTGCTGGCTAGAACCATCCACGAACCCAATGAACACCTATAATTCACTTGACATCTACCACAGTGAAAAAGATCACATAAAAAATGAGACATCCATAAAACAAAAAGACAAAAAACTAAAAAGAGAATGTACAAGACTATACATATGTTACAAGAAGTCACCCAAGGCGACCCACCTATGAGTAATACTTCTTGAGGTAGAGCCCATTTCTAGGCTCCGCCAAAGAATTTCCCTCAAAGTCCCCCAGACGATAAGCATCCTTCTTTAGAACCTCCTTCACGATGAAAGGTCTAAACCACATGGGTTTGAACTTGCTTGCCCCCAGGGGGTCCTTATCTTGGTCATAGAATAGGACAAGGTCGCCTTCATAGAAAATCTGAGGACAGATGAACCGATCATACTGACACTTGAATTTTTGTTTGTGAGCCTCGTTAGCCAAGGCTACATCTCGATGTTGCTCATTGAGCTACTCAAGATATAATAAACACTCTTCAAGCGATGAAGTGTCTGGAAATAACTGTACTGCCAACTTTAGAGAGGGGACTTGACACTCTATAGGCAAGACTGCTTCCATCCCGTAAATGAGTTGAAAAGGTGAGAAACCGGTTGTAGTCTTAATAGACGTTCGATAGGACCATAATGTTGAATACAACATCAAATGCCAATTTGATTTGGCTGTATCGATCGTTCGCTGTAAGCTAGTCTTAAGGGATTTAATCATAGCTTCCACCTGACCATTTTCTTGTGGGTAGTAGGGTGATGAATGTTATTTCCTCAACCCAAGATTTTATGTTAACTCATACATCATTTTGTTCTAAAAATTACTGCCATGGTCAGTGACAATCTCTCTCGAGATGCCGAACTTTTCTATTATCTGGTTAAACAAAAAGAGAGTTGTGGTCTTGCCATCATATTTAAAAATTGGCATAGATTCGACCCCGTTCGTGAAGTATTCTACTACTACGATGATATAACTATGCCCTCTTGTGGAAGGACAGTTGCATGTAGCGTAATCAATCCCCCAGTTGGTAAAGGGACCAACTGTGATGACGGGAAACATGGGAGTGGGGTGTGCCCTCATATTTCGAGAGAAGATATGACATGGGTGGAACTTCTGGACCGATTCAACATAATCTTTGATTAATGTCAGCCAAAAGTAACCAGCTCATAGAATCTTTTGGGCTGTTTCCAACCCAAACAAATGATTTCCACATGCTCTAGTGTGGAAATCGTTAAGCACGATTTCCATTTCTTCATGGGTGAGACACCAACGAAGGATGCAATGTACACCTCGAGGATACAAAGTGTCCTTGAGTATGAGATAAGTTTTGGCCTGGTGGTGTATATGGCGACGCTCATCATGAGAAACGGTGGTAGGGAACTTCAAAGTCTGGAGATAGACTAGTATATCTCCATACCAGGTGTCCGAAGAAATGATCAGAAACATGTCTCCTTTAACAGGCGACTCTTCGGGTATAACATCACCTGATTCGACCAAAAGTTCCGAAATGAGTTCCATAAAGACCAATGACTTTTTGGATTTCGCCGAAACAAAATCCAAGTCGAATTCCTGGAGAATAACTATCCATCTACTGATCTTTCTACAATTTACATGTCCTGTCAACACATTGAAACAAATTCACAAAGACAATGACGGTGGTCTTGTGAAACAAGATGTAATGACGGAACCATTGGACAGCATGAACTGCTGCCAACACAAGTTTTTCAATGTGGGAATAATTGAGTTCCGGTCCAACCAAGCCTCAGATCAGGTGATAAATCACATATTCTGAGAGCAAATCATCCTCCTGAACCATGACCATACCGATGGTCGACTTTGTAGTGGAAAATTATAATAAGAAATCTTTAGTTGGGTGGACAAAGTAGAGGGGTAGACATAAGGGCGCACTTCAATGATTCAAAGGAGCACTGAGTGGATTCATCCCAATGGAAAGGAACATCCTTCTTCAATAAACGCATGAAACCCTTTGTGATCTCGGCATAGTTAGCGATGAAATGCTGTAACAAGTTCACTTTTCCATGTAAAATTTGAAGCTGAGGGATTTTTCATGGGTGATCCAGATGGATATCAATGGCCACCCACCTTTTCCAACTGGCTCAAAACAATTTTCTGACAATTTTGGCAATTTACTACTTTTAGCAGTTTTAACTTCCGGGGCCATTTTGAGGGCCTAAATGAAGGTTTTTTGGTATCGAGCTCCTCAACAATAGACAAAGGCATGATTGAGCCCCCAAAATGAATCTCCTCGATGATACCTTTCCAACGGGCTATCACATGACTAAAATGAAGATCATATGCAAAAGTTACGACACTGAGAAGTTGATGTACTAACTTACCCAAACGGGGCCCACATGACTTTTGGCGCTTCATTTCCTAGGGTTAGGTTTTTGGATGTATAGGGTTTTTGAAATTATTTCTTATTGTAAAATGGCCTTCATAGCCTCATTGTAACCTGATTCTTGTGAATGCATGCTGCCGTCACATCTCTTCTCAGAGATTAGCCGCCACCATTCCATCAAGCTTGTTTCTGCTGCATTTTACAGTTTCAGCTTATTTTGTTATTGAATAGAAAACCAGTTTTACTGTATCTCTGTTATTTTGTGTTAAGAACCTGTTAATAATCTGTATTCATTTCGTTCTGCTCATAAAATATGGATCAGTGGTATCAGAGCGGTCTGCTCCTTGTCGTATTAATGCATGTCCCCAACGAGGTTGGAGTACAAAGAGTTGGGTCTCGAGCTTGTTTCTCTTGAGGATAGAAGCTCTCAGACGCCCAAGCGACCTCCCATGGTAGAAGAAAATAAATATGATGGGATAGGAGATCCTTTCAAACTGTTGATTGAGGAATCCCTCATGCAATAGAGGAATGAGATGATGGATAGTTTCATGCAAATCCTTCGGCGACTACCAATAGGCGACACATCTTCTTCGAACGGAGGCACCGCCCCCTTCAAGGTACAAATAAACTTTGATATTCCTATATTTGAAGGTCAGATAGATGAAGATGCTATATACAAGTGGTTGAATCTACTAGAAGGGTATTTTTCTATTCATAAATTTTC